>JACFYI010003355.1:258237-278502 GCA_014898755.1 Handroanthus guayacan | reverse complement strand
CCCCCGAACAAAAAAGATAGAAGAGGTAGAGAAAAGAGGAACCTGCAATATGGTATGTGTAATGACCCGGATCTAGAACATTCGTTCCTGAATCGGAAATCGCTGCCAAATGGGAAGGGACTCTAAAAATAATTCTCAAATTTTCATGCAGCGGAATTATTATTCAATCAACAATCAAATACATACTCAATATCTTAACAAAATATCTTCAACTCAAAGAATTTCCAACTTGAACTTCAAACTACAATTCATACCATCCTCATAGACAAATATTCAAAACAATTTCTTACAATTACATATTAATCTGATTCTTCCTACGATTTCAATTCTTTAACTATCACATATTAACAAGTGCTCATACACACAATCGAGCAATTGAAATCTCCAAGCTTGATGGAATTCCAGAAACTTAGTCACCTATATACATTAAAATTTTAAAGGTAAGTACAAATGATTTAGTAAGGAGTTATGGCTATAAACAGAACGGTAGGGTGAATAAACATATGGATCAAGAGTTGATTTAAATAGATAATTCCAGAATCCAATAATTGAGAGTTAGATTGGTTGATAAGTTCGGATAATTCAACAAATGAGTACAAAACAATTAAGCTCGAATCAAGTAATGAGCTCAGACAGTTCAATAGCCAAATAAGTTAAAATATGCCATGCGATTGTGATAGTTTCAATAATCAAATAGAAAAGAATAGCTTGAACAAGAGCTTAAAACAAATCACACAATCAAATAGTAGAGGCTGAACTAGTATTTGGTGGATCTACCACCCTTATAATTTCAAATAACAAATATAACCCTTATCCTTGTATAGGGTCCATCCCTTGAGCGGCCACTTGGAGGGATAACCCAATAAATAATATGACACTATCGACGTACTGCGTGTCATAGACTAGTCCGTGGAACACTTATCTCCAGGCTTTCGCAGAACTATCTAAACAAATAAAAAGTTTTTCGGGGGACTAGCCGTCGGCCCGATGCTGCCCTACGTCTCTCTTGAAACTTCAAAAGGTCCCATCAAACAAACACATAAAAAGATTACAGGGGATAATAACAATCGTTCGAATGAAATAAGTAAAGTTTCAAATGAAATTCGGACATTATCAATCAAACAAACATACAAAAGGTTTCAAGGGTAATGATAATCGTTCGAATTAAATAAGCAAAGTTCAAACGAGTTTCGAACAATATCAATCCCACATGTAGGATGGTACATAATAAACATCAATCAATTACAATTGGTTCGTTTTAATCGATATGAACTTTCAACGAGTATCGGATGTATTCATTCGATTCAATTTGAATGTAGGATATATCAAATAATATTTTGAGCTCAATATTTTAAAAGAAATTATCTATAGACATATCAAACGATATCTTGAAAATTTTATAAAAGAGTAATCCATGGTCATTTCAAATGATATTTTTTTAAAACAATTCGAAAGTCTGTATCATGGACATACCAATCGATATTTCAAAATTTTTCAAAGAATAGAGACATATCAAATCATTTTTTTGGAATTATTTTAAAAGAATAAGAACCATAACCAACATTTGAAAATGTTTCAAAGTTGTGTAAATTATGAACAATATTTTAAAAACGTTTTAAAGAAATGTAATCTTTTAACAATATTTTGAAAATATTTTAAAATGGTGAATTCCATAATGTATTTTGGAAATATTTCAAAGGAAATGAAAACATACCCAATACTTTGAAAATATTTCAAATGAGTGAAAATTATAAACAACAGTTTGAAAATATTTTTGAAAAATAAAAACTACGAACAATGTTTTGAAAACATTTCAAAAGAATGATTCATGGACTTAACGAGGCAAAATGGAGTCAAAGTCATAAAAAGGGGTTCAGAAATACATAAAAATATTTTTGATTTTGGCACGAGTACACACGAAAACGGGCACGGACGTGCTCAAATGACCCAAGCTACTGCCTCAAGCACGAGTGTTCCCTTATGTGGGCGCGGACACACCCACACAAAAATTCTTCTCTCTCTCTCTCTCTCTCGCTCTCTCTCTCTTAAAACTGAAAATTAGCAAAAGTTTTCTATATTTTGGAGTTCAAAATCAAATATAAAATCTTTGCAAAACAAGCCAAGTAGGTTTATGTTTTCATTTTTCAACAAGTCAATGCATATTCGATTATGTCCAAGGCTTCCAAACGGAAAGTTATCAAAACATTGATTAACAAAGCAATGATCATAATGATATCCAAATGTCCATAGTCATCATTAAACAAGGAAAGAATTCACGATATCCAACAAGGAATAATAATAGCAAATCTAAGCTCATGCTCATTTTAATCAAGGTAAGGAAATGAAATCATGATGCAAAGATTTCATTATTAATAAGCACAAGGGATAGCCATAATCCTTACTTCAATTCTTTGATCACAATCCATAATATGTTTTTAAATTCCTCAAAGATACTACAAGCAAAATTACCTAATCATTCAATACCAAAATTTCTTAGTTAATCACATTTTCAAGAACGATAATTTTTATTTCAATCATTTTATCTCAAAGTTCCTAATATTTTAATGGTGAAATTTACCTCCATAATTATCTTAACTCAACGTCCTTTCGGAGGGTAGCTTCCAATCGACAATCTAATGGTTGGATATTCATCTACACCCTTTTAAATTTCACCCCCACTACTGCCCTTGTTCTCAGCAACTGTGACAGATTGCTTTCCAACGGTATTTTTTTGGGTGATTTTTGATTCTAAAGTCATTTACACTTAATGAGATTTCTAACGGTATATTATATAGGTTGATTTGATGAGGTAAGGTAGGGTTTTGAAGTTTTGGAAGTTGATGGTAAAGCAGGGGATAGTGAGTTAATTCGGGAAGGGTATCCAAAAATCTTAATTATGATAAAGTCATTTATCTAACAAGGGTAAGGATTATATGCAAATCTAAGTATCCAAGAATTTCATTTATCAACAAATGATCCTAAGGTTGCATCACAAGAGCATAATCAATAATAGAATATGGTTTCAAAGTTCAAAATGAAACCCATAAATTCAAGAATGAGCCACCTCTCTTACTTTAGGGTTTAAGTCTAATTTCTTCAAGTTTGGTAAGATGGTGGATCCAAAACTCTAAGACCTCGTTCACCTATAATTCCAAGAATCATTAAATATCATGCCATATTTTCATGAAAACTTAAACTAAATCTTATCAAAACTTACCTTAAGCCTTCCCTTGCCACTGTCCCTGTTTTCGACAGCTACGACAAGTTGCTTTCCTTCAACTTTTTTAGGCAATTTTCTCCATAGTTTTGAGTGATTTTTTATTCTAAAATTATTTACACTTGGTAAAGTTTCCAAGAGTACACCATATGGCCGATTTGATGAAAGAAAAGTAGGTTTTGAAGTTTTGAAAGTTGAAGGAGATGCTATAGACAGACGCTACCCGGGAAAAAATGTGTTTGTATATGTTCCCAATTCTTTCCCCTTTTTTTCCTTATACTTCAAAAGCCTTAAAAAATTTCTTCAAGATGTGATATAGAAGAATGAAGAAATTTTGAAGAAAAAGAAGAAAAGATGATGATAGAAGAAGATAAGGAAGAAAAGAAATGTGTTGCGGGTGTCTTCGCAAGTCTCCCACATGTATAAAGACTTGGTTGCCAAGTCTTAAATACTAAGTCTTTGTTTAAGATAAAAATTAGATGTTCCCCTTCCCCAAAATAGCTGGCCATTCTATTCATATTTATCCTTTTTTTTTAAAAATAAAATTTGGATTGGGCTTGATAAATTTTGGACTTGACAAATTTTGGGCTAAAAAATCGGGCCAAAGTTTGGGCTAAAAATTTTCTTCTAGGCCAAAAGAATGCATATGAAAATTTTTGGGTGCCAAATAAATCTTTCGGAAGTGATAAAATATTTTTGGTTATGAGAAAAATCTCAAAACGGCTAACAAATGTCTACCGATTAAAAGTTTTCTCAACAATGTTATAAAACGTTTACCAATTAAAATCAAGAATTTAAAGATTTAATTAGAAAAATTTTCGAATTATTACAGTATGGGCACCTACTCTTCCAAGCGACCCATGTTCATATTTGTTAAGGTGGCCTGATCACGAGGGAGTTGTAATGCCTTATAGAGCTCTTAAAATGTGTTGTTGTAAATCAGTTGAATGACGAGGCTGCTTGGAGATTTCCCCTGAGAGTTCTTGGCGCTCTTAAAGCCCTTATTTTTAGCAGATGAATCAGCACCCTTGCACCTTTGTGAATGGTCTACCGAAACCTACTCCTTGCCCTTTTTAGAAAGTGGGACTTTTCTCTTCCCTTTAACAGCAGGATCTTTGTCTACTCCTTTACTAGACTGAACCTCCACTATCTCTAGCGAGCTCTCAACCACTGCAGCAGGATCAATAGGCATTGGGTCATTTGAAGGTCCTATCACTACATCATTAGTTATTGCACTTCAGTGAGAGGCCTTCTGACATAAGTGGAGTAGCACTAAGGGAGTGGGTCTGTTGACTTGGAGCTAGAGAAGAAGGCACATGGATCCTTATAGCTCATGCTCTTGCCATCAGTTAGCCGCACGTCGCCTTCATAGCATTAGCTACGTTGTAGTTGTGATCAACCATATGTTCAGTGAAAGAAGGAATATTATTTTCAACATAAACAACACTTGAGAACTTCTATAACAGAAACAAGGATTGCATGAGCAAAGTAGAGCTCTTTGAGAAAAGGATCAGGGTTGGATGGGCAAAAGGACCTAAAGAATTTATCTAAAGTGAACATGGGAACCCTATCAGGAGTAGGATCAAAATGAGCTAACACCGATTCATGAATCAACATCGATTGAAGGTGAATATAATACGAAAGGCCCATCAACTATTTATAGGGGGTAACACCAAATTTAAGGTAGGAGAACCTAGCTCGTAGATTGAGCCACGTCATTAATGAACACGATTTAACAACTGTACAACTTCTCAAGTGAATGTGACGATTGCTCTTCTAGGACCTCGATCCCATACATCTGGATGTTAGGGAAGTAATGATGTGGGATAATGTAAAAAGAAGGCAAAATACCCAAAATGATCTTATGGGACCTATCCAAAGTCTTCTAGCATAAGGATTCGCGCATTTAGTGCCGGTCACAAAATACCCAACCCCAACCCCCAGGCTCCGAAAGTTATGACCCAGAAATACAATCATAGATCTCTTTAACAAGTGTTCCAAGATGATGCCACATGTAAAGAAGTTGATGGTATAATTTGGGTGCTATAAATACCCTATTATGTCATCATTGTAAGGTCAAGAGACTGTTCATTAGGTCACTCCTATCTCGCTATTCAACACTAGGCATCTAGTATTGTCCACTCATTTAAGTAGTCGAGGTCATGTCATATCTTTAGACCTTCAATTAAGGTTATGTTATATCTGTAGACCTTCAACTAAGGTCATTCTTGTAAAGCTCTATCTATGTTAATACAAAAATATTATATATTAACCTCACATACACCATCAGTCTTGAATGAAGCGAGTTCAGGATTAGATTAATAGGTAATGGGATAGGTCTAGGTCTAGGTCCACGTCATATGTATAAAGGCGTGTATGTGGTCAGGGCAGGTTATGGCTTTTATAGAACCCGCCCCAAACCCGCACTATATGTACTTTTATATATATATTTTTAAAAATATACTTTGTATATATTTTTAAATATTATGTCCTACTTGTTTAAGTTTTAGACTTTTAGTCAAAGGAGTGGCACTTGACATACTCCACTGTATAAACATATCGTTGTTGTATGGCAAGAAGCCAAATTCATATATACTTTAATTTTGGTGCTTGAAAAAATGCTTCAAAGCTTTGAGTTCACTTGACTTATCTGTCAACTTGCAAACAATGGATGAGATTGAGTCCTTTTTATTTATTATCTTTTTATTTTCTAGTATCATTGTCAATTGAAAAAAAAAAAAGAAAAAAGAAAGAAACAACAACTAAACAGGTCTGTCGAGTCAGACTTGTCAGGGTTGGGCGGAGCGAGTTTAAAACTAAGTTAGGGTAGGTCGGGTTACGGTCCAAGAAAAAGTATACGAGTTGGGCCATCGGTCCTACATGTTTGGTAGACCTGTGCTATTGTCATTTCTAATATTGGCCTTTTGCACTCTATCACCTAAACAAAAAAGTTTCTACTTGAACTTTGCGAAAGCTGCACAGTGCCATCCAATTGCATATTCCAGTGGAATATTCACTGAAATTCTCTAACACATGATACTTGCGAGACAGTTGTGTCTTTACAATCACATGCGCAGTGTGTGTGAAGGAATCTCAATGGAATATTTGACCCAAAATGGAAATAAGTCGCATTGTACAAGATTTCATCAAGTTTGTAAGTGTAAAAAGGTCATGAGCTTGAATGGTATATTGTCATTTTCCCAATATAAAAAGTCAAACATAATTAGTAAATGAGTTGTTGTACAATGGTCCTGCCACTGATTCTTCAACTTTAATCTTATTTTGAGCATTGTATATATGTTTCAAGGTGGTAGTGACATTCAGGTCCTATCGCTTAAGGTGATCTAGAATCTTTTTAGGTTTTACACGACTCTTCATAAGTTCATTTGTCATTTCATATTGTTTGATGCTCAATCTATTTGTCGAGGAATAATTGTTGCTATACACTCTAGGATCTTGGTTATGATTCCCATTGTCAAACAATCGCCATAATTGTAGTTGTCTTCCTGCTTTTCAGTCTAGACGGATACATATATTTTTTCGTCTCCATGAATTTTCAGCGCCTTATATCAACATCAAATTCAGTTTATCTATATTTGCCACTTCTTCGGACTATGCCATGTCAATCCTTTGTGAGAAATGTCAACTATTAGAAACATATTATATGTTGGAATTCTCATTCTTGGGCATCCTATCAACGCATCTCAAGTAGTAAATTATCCATGTGCCTTAAAATACTGGGTATAATAAACTATCTTGGAGAAGTCCCATCCTGGAAATTGAGAATTAAAAAAAAAAAAATAGAAAAAAACAAGTAACGGCTAATGACCATTTCATTTGGCTAGTGTGTTCGAAATGGCATGAGTTCTCGTAAAAAGTTGGCTATATTTGGGCACTCTAGCCAAATGGCCGTGTCATTTGTTATAGAAACTTTAAAGATTTTTACATGTAAATAATATATCAAACAATTAATTAAAATAATAAGTACATAAAATATAATGCTCACAATTAAATGGTTGGCCTGAGTAGAAGTCATGTCACTTTGACACTGTGATATGAAAGTGATTGCTCCCTTCATGCAGGTATAGATGACTGGTCACAATCCCAAATAAAACCCAATTGTCATGGCCATGTCTCCTCGTATGACTACTATGATTATACAGAGACGAGAAACAAGACCTTATCGATTGCCCAAATATATAAAATATGCAAGAGTATAAAATATTTTACGAGTGTGCCCCTACTAGACTAGGACTTCCTATTTATAGTGTATGAATGAAGAATATAATGTTCAAAACAATTAAAACCAAATAACTGCCATCAGTGTTTTTCTTTTCTTTTTTTTTTTTTTTTTTTTAAAGGCCATTAGTAGGGTATCGTTATGAAATTTAAAAGGAATGATGGTTTTCATTAAAAAGAAAACTGGAAATTTTGGCCACTTTTTGAAGTTTTAAAAATTTAAAATTTATAAAATCTATAATAAACCCTCACAAGGTTTAAAGTTTCAAAAGGATTTAATAACAAAGGCAACCGAATACTATACAGTGAGTACAGGAGCCTTCTAGGCTTGAGCCTATACTTAGTGAGATAAATTTCCATTTGAGGGAACTATAATTGACTACACCTTGAATTAGGTTCCTTTGCCAATCTTCAATTGTAATACACACAATATCAACGTTGGTCTTATTTCAAATCAAAGTGGGTTATTGCGTTAAGGACATGTGCTCTAATCTTGATTCTCATGAGAACTTGTAGGGTCAGCCCTGCCCATAGCCATGGCATCATGACAATTCTCATATAAGTGAGCCATCAAAAAATATGTGTGATCCATACCTCGTGGAAATTCCACCTTTGGTCTCATTAAAGGCACAATCCATCATAATATCAAATTTCATAGCATCTCATCTTAGGGATGGGAAGGAGATGTTTCATTTCCAGTCCCCTTAAAAATAGTACTACATACAAGGCACATAATTCAAATTATTCCTACCATTGAACCTTTTTTTTGGGGTCTCCAATCACAAAGGTTAGGTTACTCCCTCCCCCGCTCGTCCCCGAGGCAATTTTCCATCTCATGGAATATGATAAATGCCTCTTTATATATATATGTATATATATATATTTATTTATTTGATCTTCTTTTATGCACATGCACTTGCAATTGATTAACTTTGCACAAAGTTACATATGATTAAATCATATTAATTAGGAAGTTATTGCCCCAATAATTTCTATAGTTTTTGACGACTATGAATTTGCTTCTTCACAAACGTCCTACATGTTATTAACTCAAACAGAAATAGATTATTTGCATCAATCTTCTCAAAGGTGCTAAACAAATATGAACCCCACATTTTACTTTGTAATGTGAGAAAATAAATAGGAACATCAATATTCTGCTTCATATTTTAAACATTCATGTATTGGATTATATTCAAACACTTGCAATCAACAAAAAAATTTAAATATATATCAACTCGTGAGATTTATAGCAATAAATATGTTTTGAGTCATCAGTTAAACACTTCCCAAACAAATGTTGAGAAAATAATGATAGAAGTAAGAAAAATAATTTATACTTGTGCAATTCAAATGTGGGATCTTCTTTTTCATGTGACATTGTACCATGAATATAAATTTCATGCTTTTCTTTCTCATGAAATAAAATTACTAAAACTTCTCATATGAAGATCTATCTTAAATAATATTTAAACAAATGTTTTACTCCCACATTTCTAGTATTTCATTTCATTGAACATGAATTTTGCACAATCCTATCATATCGTTCTGATTAATTTTATAATCAATAAAAACGTAAATTATACAAAAAGTAATGAAGCTCAAATATTTTTTGCTTAATTTACTTTAGAAATAAATGCAAAACTGTTTCTACTAAATTTCATTCTTAATGATTGAATTGTAACTATTAAAATATAATCCTCAATAAAATTGCACCTACTAACACGCACAAAAATTTTAATAACAATTTTAAAATAAAAATCAGCCAATAAAATTTTAACAAACTTTATACTTGGGAGAGACAAAACGATAAATTAGAATAGACCATGTACATCCATACTTTATTTTGTCAAGAAAAGAATAATTTATTCATATAACTTTTATATTTATCTATAGGGAGAATTACACACAGCGCCTTTGTGAAATCAATAGTTAGCTTATATCCCGATGTGAAAAATAGATTAGCTAATTACACCCTCGTGTTCCTAAAAAATAAGCTAATCACATCCAATTTCCTTGCGTGAATCACCCGTGATGTGAGAGTGGGTCATCTTTTTTGCTAGAAAAATGTCCTTTATGCCCTTATTTGTTGATTTAAAAAATGCAACAAGTCTTCTTTTTCTCTAATTTCTTTCTCCCACAATATCCATATAAATTCTTTCTCCTCGAAGCTTGAAAATTCCCGCAATGGCATAGGTGATGTAGTAGAGGGACTCCCAAATCTCTACTAGCGATTTCTTGAAACTTTGATTAGTGTAAACTCTTATGAAAAGAACTCATGTATTGCAAGGTGAAAAGGATATTAGATTGAGTAAAAACTTCTAGATTATATTCTTTATTTCTTTACTGTATTTCAAACATTAAGAGAATCAAAACATTAATTTTGCTAGAAAATGAATTTTCAAGTTGGCATGTAGGGCCATTAATTTGTTGGAACTTGAAGGAATAAAATTCATGCTAATCTTTTCTTACATCAATAATGTCTTTAAAAAAGAAATGAAAACTATTGTCATAAATCTTTCTCTGATGTTGCAGCTTTTGAATTCATTCATGGATCCAAATTTTTGTGGAATAGCTTGTTATAAACTTTTGGAATAACATCTTATGTGGCATTCATGATGCATGGTAGATGCAACAGTTCTCTATCTTTTGGATCTAAAATTAGTCATAAACCAAAGGTTGGAATTCTGTGCTATCATTAACAGGGGAGAGCACATGAACAACAAAGTCTTTCTTTGTACAAGAAATTTTGTGCTATTCAAAATTAATAAACAAGTTTTACTCTATACACCATTTTTAATGTCAAAGTTATTTCTTTTTTCTTTTTACAATTTCGTTGTATGGATTAGTCAATACAACTGAAACAATAATAAAAAAAAATAACTTCAAAATTTTTCAACTTTACCACCCACCACCAACATTTCCAAACTTGGGAACCACTCTCCATATACAAATAAATGGGTAAACTGAGCATAACAACACATGAACACAAAATAAATTCCTCTGAACCCTATAAAACTCTACCCCACTATCAAAGGGTTATACCACCTGAAGAGCTAAACCTTCTTGAAGAACACATCAAGTACTTGCTTGAAGAGGTCAACTTCATTGATGGCTTTGAAACTGGCGCATCTCAATCTTATCAAGGGGTTGGGAATGAGAATTCTAAAACTCAAAACGATCAAAGAGGTGAAACTCAGACACAAGAACTTGATCTAACATAAGTGCCTAACTTGGTGGAACGGCATGGGAATGGACCTGTAGGAAAAGAAGACAACTAAAAGCCACTGAAGTGGCCCATGATCTTGATGATTCCTACAATTTTGAATATGAGGATGACTCAACTTAATAGAATCAGAGTATGAATCTTTGGATAATGACATAGGTTTAGATGCACCTACCGAGGCTTTGGAGGATATTGGATGATTTTTTGAAGATGATATATTTGAGCTTAGAGAGAAAAGTAAGGAAGATTTGATGGGTAAACTCAAGAGAATGGTGTGTAATACAAGGTGATCAGATAACGGTAGCCATAGACAAAGAGAAGAAGTGTTAGAGTAGTGCCCTGTAGCCAATAGGTTTTGGCTTGTAAAACTACTCTAGTACAAACGATCTTATTTTTCAATGTGAATAAAATAATCATCTTTTTCATATTATGTTACATTGTCTCATCATGCACAATCGAGGATTACCTCGTTTAGTGTGTTAAAATTTGTGTGCACTTGGAGTAAAACTTGTTTAATTAGTTGTGTTCTCTCATTAGTTATTTGCATATATTAACTTGACTGTAAAAGTTTGGTTGGTGCAAATTTGATAGATAATATTGTTGAATTAAACTTTGTTTAACAAATATTGTTTGACTAATATCTTTCAAGTATATTAAATCTTTTTGTAGTGTGGATGATAATGAACAAGGGGTTACACCATCCGAAGAGCTAAACCCTCCCGAAGAACACGTCAAGTATTTGCTTGAAGGGGTCGACTTCATTGATGACTTTGAAATTGGTGCATCTCAATTTGATCAAAAGGTTGGGAATGAGACTTCTAAAACTCAAAATGATGAAAGAGGTGAACCTCATACACAAGAACCTAATCTAACACAAAAGGCTAACTTGGTAGAAAGGCATGGGAATGGAACTCAAAGGAAAAGAAGACAATGAAAAGCACCTGAAGTGGCCTCTGATATTGGTGATTACCACAATTTTGAACATGAGGATGACTCTAATTACATAGAATCAGAGTATGAATCTTCAGATGATGACATAGGTTCAGATGCGCCTACCGAGGTTGTAGAGGATATTGAAGGATCTTCTGAAGATGATATATTTGAGCTTAAAAAGAAAAGCAAAGAAGATTTGATGGGTAAACTTAAAAGAATGGTGTATAACACAAGAAGATCAGATAACGATAGCCATAGACAAAGAGAAAAAGTGCAAGAGGAAGGTTGGTTTAGCGACTCTGGAGAGGATGAAGAGTTTGATGTGGCCCCTGATTCAGAAGAAGATTGTCCAAGACATCTTACTTGGAAAGAGAGTGAAAGCATCAATAATGAATATAGAAGAAGTCCTCTAAATCAATAAGCAATGAGGCTAGGTCGCGCATATGATGGTGATCATGAAATTCATCTCTAGATGATTTGATCTTAAATTTTTCAAGTCATAGAATTTTTAACACGAAGACATCTTAAATTTACATAGACTTGCACTAACAATGCATAATTCAAGGAGTTGTGTTATTGCCTTGTTGCATTGGCAATTGGTGTAGTAGATACCGATTCATGTTAGTGGGTGCTTGTTAGAGAACAAGTTCACTGAAGACCCAATATAGAGAAATTCATGAGATAGCCATAGTGGCATCTGGTAATGAAATGTTCTCTATCTTACAATAGTGTACATTAGTAGTCCTTAGACTTGAGGAACCATGGTAACCTTATGGTAGGTCCTTGTTCTTTGATTTGTGTCTCAACAACTTTTTGAGTGAGTCATATGAGATGCATGTTGGATACAAGTTATCTACACATAGAGATTTGTGAGTTCCAAAAAAGGATCCAATTTCTCATCTTGATGAACAAGAATATCTCCTATACTTTTTATGATGACTAGATTCAAGAAAATCCTTGGCCAAGGTGGTGTATCAATTTGGAAAAGAGTTTTCAAAGTCAAGATCACAAACGAAACGATTATTAAGAATAGATGCATAGTTATTGCGCTATTTGGGATGCCAAAAATATTTTAACCTTAGGCCACAATCGGGAGATGAAAAAGGAAGGGACCGTATTTGGACGGTACGCGTAAGTAAGTGAGGTTTGCACCACACTTAATTCACTAATAAATTGGACTCCATAGGCTTGTGATTAGACATTGGCTATGAAGATTGGGTACTCTAGAATTAATAGTGATTAATTCTATGAGTGATTAATGAAAGTGTTTAATTAATCGTAAATCGTAGAAGTTACGAGCTCATGTTTAATTAATTGATGAATCTATTGGGTCGTACACCTTTCTCGATTAAGTGACGGTATGAATTTAATGAAAATTCTCTAATTAGATTAGAGAAAATCGCCTAAATTAGATTTAGGCAAAAAAAAAAAAAAAAGAATTTTGACTAAAAGTCAAAATATTTGACTAAAGTCAAAGTGAGTCTTCTTAGATAGATTAATTTGAAGAATTAAATTATTCTAATTAAGTTACTTGTTAATTTAATTCAATTTATTTCAATAGTTGAATTAATTGATCCACGAAGAAGATTTTTATTAGAAGGCGAATTCTAATTGGTATTTAAAGCTAGTTAGAGACCATGTGACACTTTAACTAATTGTTAATTAAAATACCACATGGATATATGTAACACTCCGAATTCCAGAGCATTTCGCCCCGAATTCCGGAGTGCTACTCTCGGGCAGAAACTAACTAAAACCATAAACAAAAATTTCAAATCACAATTTCATAACTTAGTGTTCCAAATTTACAAATTAGAATCTCCAAAATTCATTACAAAATCCAGATTACAAGTTAAACATATCCATGGATCAAATGGGAACTTTAACTAAACCAAAATATCACATCCAGATATTCTCACTATTTCAAGCCGACAATCTATACATTCCTATCAAATCATAAACCTAAACATTCAACTTGCCAAGATACACGCTTATAAACGTAAATCTCCAAAATTAATGCCAGATACTAGCCCGAGACTTCAGTCACTAAATCTACGATCTAAGAACCTACATGATATTTATGGAATCATGAGTCCACTGACCCAGTAAAACTTATGGCTTAGGACAGGAGTACAAAATTCAACGATGAGCATATCAAGAACAAAAATCATGAATGTGACCTCATATAACAATTCAGGACAACAGAACGAACAGAACAAATGGATATCATAAATCGTATGTCACACTCATGTCAATAAAACTTATAAGGCTGATTCAAATATTTGGTGGGTCTGTCATCTTTATCACTCCACTTACAACTCTAAGCAAACGCTCAAGGAGAGTCATAAACATACAACTTCGAGCCGAAGCTCAAGAAGAGTCATAAACTTACAGCTCCGAGCCGAAGCTCAAGGAGAGTCATACGTATATGAGACACAGTCGCCGCAGCATGATCGATCACGAGTCTCAAACATAATCCTTCAAGACCCTACCTCCAGGGCCCATCCAGTCTAATCAACATATATGCAAACATATAGGCTTGGAGGTAAACGAAACGTATCGGAACATAACGAACGTATTAGAACATATTGAACATATCGAACATATAGCCATTTCGGGCAGAAATTCAAACGATCAATCAATTCAACCTAACGAATCGAATTTAGAATTTTGACTGTGGACTAGAGATATTTTATTTCGGAATCATAGACACATATAAAGAGGTTAAGTATGGTCAAAAATCAATTGGAAACAAATATCAAATTCAAAACTCATTCGAATCATATCTTAGGATAAGAAAATAATCTTTTGGAAATAAATGTTAAATTTAAAACTCATTTGATTTGAGTATAGGGTTAAGAAAATAATCGTTTGAAAATATTTAAATCAATGAAATGAGGTGAAAAACGGGTTTAAAATAGCATAAACTACAAAATCAGAAGTTTAGGGGCTGTCTCGGGCGCGATCGCACTCAAAAATGGGCGCGCTCGTGCCGAACGGCGCAACTTTTCTGGTCTGGGCGCGACCGCGGTACTATTCATGCGCGGTCGCGCCGTGAACAGTACCGTGTGCAGTAAACTTTTTTTTATTTTTTTTTAATTTCTAGAAATTCTTCATATTTTTCTCTACAACTTTTGTAAAGCATGTTATATTAAATTATAAGCCTAGACATTTTTAAAATTTAAGGAAAGTAACTAAAAATCCATTTTTTTCCAAGTTTATTGGTTACTTCATTTTCTTTCATTTTCATTTCAAATCTTTCCATTCTTGTTCCAAATACACATTTTGGAGATGGTCTTAAGTGTAATAATATTTATAAATCATAGGTTTAAACTTTGGTTAAAGATTTTCCGAAGAATAAGAATTTTTGTCGAAAACAATGTTTTCAAGTCCATATTTTTCCATCTTCTTTCATTTTTTGGTTGAATCATTATCTTAGTCCATAATCCAAAATCTAAATCTAATCTAAGGCTTAGGTAGGATGTCAAGGGATGTGCAAGAGACTTTGGATAATCATAACAAGAATTTGAGCTCATAATAACAAAATGAGCATTGATGATAACAACAATAATCATAAGCTCAACATGGCAAAAGAACAAATCATGGGGAAGCATATAAGCATATGAAAGGAAGGCGAGGCTCCATAAGTCTTACCATGGTCCTAAGTGTGATTAAAATGAGAACTCCGAGTTCGAGTTTATCCACCGTGTCAAATGTCTAAATCACACCAAGTACTTGTGTCAAGCTCTAATATTTCATTATCAAAGTAATATGGACTAAATCAAATGCTACTTACCCAATGGGAGAGGATGCACTACTAAGATTTCCTTTATTTTTCCTTTTAAATCTTGAGTTTAAGTGTGCAAGTGTGTGTCTTGTGTTCTTGGCCGAGAGTGTGAGGGTGGAGAAGAGAGGGGCTGAATTTTTTTTTTTAAATTTTTATGAAGTATAAAGTGTGGCTTGCAAAATCCAATATGCTACTTATAATGAAGGGGGTTTGGAGGAGTGGTTACCTAATCACATTTGAAGCATGGGCTTTCACCCACCATCATGGTGTTTGCTCAGCAAAAGGCAAAGTTGGCCATGCTTATTTCACTTCCCAAAAAAAAAAAAAAATCTGATTTTGCATGTGTAGGTGTATATATATATGCATCTATTTGAATGTTTAATGTATATACATAAACATCTATATATATATACATAGGCTAAAGTTTGGGAAATATTTTGGACCATTAATTGAGCTTAATTAGAGTTTAATTAGGATGAAATATTGGAGAATTTAAGGTCCAAATGAGATAAAATGTTTAGGACATGTGACCTGTGGTTTTGAAAATAAATCATTGCACGTTATATCGAAATTGTTTTGTAAATGTCAACCAAGAAAATCTGGGGTGTTACAATATATCTAACTTGGATGCTAGGTGGACTAATGTTATTTGAAGAGAAGAATCTAGATTCTTCCCTCCAAAATATCTTGCCAACTAAGTATCTAAGTTGGCTAAGCATCACACTTTAATTACGTCCCATAACCACCTCTTGGTTGCTATTTTTAAATCCAAATTTTCAGCTAAAAATTTTAAATCCAAATTTTCAGCTAAAAATTTCTCATCCTAAATTTCATATCTTCTTCATCTTTCTCTCCACAAATTCATACTTGGATCTCTTCTAGCCAAAGTTCTAAAGTGACAATCTAAAGAGAAAGAGTGGATCAACATTAGATGTATGAATCTATGTTGATTAGAGAATCAATTGTTGAAGACATATTCCCAGAAGCTCACGGCCTTAGTACAAATTTGTAGATAAATTTTTGGCCAAGTCAATTTCAAGGTGGAATTGAAAATTTGATCAAGCTTTGGAGTGGATCTATCAAGTTTTAAGAGGATCAAAGAGTTGATCAAAGAAGAAGATCAAGCATCGGTTGAAAACAGAAGAGCGTTCAGCCTTTTCCTATTTTTTGCTTGGATCAAGGTAGATTTTCTCTTCTTTAGTCTAATTCTATGCTCATATGAGGATCCTTGAATGATTTAGGCTTTAATTCATGTTGATTAATGTTTTTTCCGCTACGTTTTGTTTTGATTTGTGCGTATCCTTCACTTTCAAGAAGTGCAAGAGAATGATTGGTTTAGTGACTCTAAAGAGGATGAAGAGTTTGATGTAGCCTCTGATTTAGAAGGTGATTGTCCAAGACATCTTATTTGGAAAGAGAGTGAAAACATAACAAAGTTAGAATTGAAAGTGGAATTGCAATTTTTAGGTAAAGAAATGTACAAGGAGGTTTTGATCGATTGGGCTATAAGGAACGGATTTCAACTTCAATTTGTTAAGTGTGAGAGGAGGATGTCAACAAATTGTGGAAAGAAGGGCTGCAATTGGAAGATTCTTGCAACAGTTGTGCAGAATTTAACAACTTTCTAGATCAAGACCATCCATGTTCAGCACAGTTGTGCAAGAAAAGTTGAAAATAGCATGGCAAGTGCTAAATATTTGGGCAAGAAGATAGAGAGGCTAGTAAGGGATAAACCAGATATTAAATTGAGAAGTTATAGTAAATGATACTCAAAAAATATGGTATAGAAGTTGGGTACTGGAAAGCACTTAGAGCAAAGAAAATGGCCTTGCAAAAGATAAGAGGTAAAGATGACAAAGAATATACCTTACTCTTGGATTATTGTGAAACGGTAAGGGCTACTAACCCTGACAGTAGATTGATTCTTATGAAAGTTGAAAGTTCTGAGCTAGCTATATTTGAGAAAATGTACTTCAGTCTTCAAGTAATGAAGAACGATTTTCTTTTTGGTTGTAGGCCACAGATTGGGTTAGATGGTTGTTTGATCAAAACAGTTCATGGTGGTCAGCTCTTGAGTGCAGTAGGAAGAGATGGGAATGACAACTTGTTTCCTATTACCTTGGCCTATGCACCAACAGAAAATTTCCACACATGGCAATGGTTTCTCACTAAGCTAAAGGTAGACATTAGTGGAATGGATAAGAGAAGATAGACTTACATTTTAGATAGACAAAAAGGCCTAGTTCAGGCTTTGAAAGATGTGGCACCACTATCCAATCATCAATATTATTTTAGACACATGTATGCTAATTTCAAGAAAAAGTGGAATAGTGAAGAATTGAAGATGCAATTATGGGGAGCTACTTCTATTGCCAACAAAAATGAGTTTGAACTACACATGAAGAGTCTTGAATTAGCTAATCTTAAGATTAATCGAGAAGTTGAAATAATAGCAGAAAGGTTAAGGAATACTCCATTTTGTCACTGGACCAGATCACATTTCAAGACAGATTGCATGTCTGATATTCTTGTTAATAGCTTGTGTGAATCATTTAACAACTTCATACTTCCTGCAAAAGAATTGTCTATAGTGTCAATGTTTGAGTGGATCAGATGTAGACTGATGTCTAGGATTTAGATAAAGAGAATAGGAATGAAGAAATATGAAGGAAATATTGGTCCAAATATACTTAAGAAATTGAACAGGCAAATGGAGAAAACACGGTTTTGTGCACCTAGGTGGTGTGGGAATGAAGAGTTGGAAGTGGACAATGGAGATGACAAGTATGTAGTGAAATTAGATATGAGGGCATGCACTTGTGGAATGTGGCAGTTGTGTAGTTTCCCCTATTCTCATGCTTGTGCTACATTAAGCCAAAGAAGGTTCAAGATTGAAGATTATGTGGAGAGTTGGTTCAAGACAAACATATAAATGAAGGTTTATGAACATGTGATACATGTTGTGCCAGGGAGAAAGCATTATATCCACACCCAATATGCACCAATTTTTTCTCCTAAATACAAGAAAAAGGCTGGGAGATAAAAAAAATTAGGAAAAGGGGGTTTTGATGAGCTACAAAGAGTGTCTACAAGAAAAGGGCTTAACACATACTTGTAACAATTGTCTACAAATTGGCCACAATAAATGAAGTTGCACCAACCGAACTCATCCAAAGTTAAGGCTATACAAGGTATATATCTCATAATTTATTTTTTCATAGTTATAAAAATTCTAAAGATATAGCTTATGCAATTTTTGTTGTTCTATGTGTTGGTTTTGCATGGTAGCACAGAGAAAATTAGTGCACAACCATAAGCTCCACAAACTAAACAAGGAGCAACAATGAAGGAGGTGAGCATGCTATAGTCTATTGCTCCTTCATTTGATGTTGGTTTTTCCTGTGTGTTGATACTTTTTGCACTTAATACTAGCAACCTGTGTGGTGCATTCTGTGTTTTTAGCAACCTGTATTTGTATCCTGTTGATAAACCATAATATGTTGTTGTAGTAGTTCATGCCTTTAATTTGAATTTTGAATGAGACATTGGAAATCATGATACAGAGGGGTAGGATATATCAATGAAGGAGAAATGCTGCACTGTTGGGTGTTAGACCTACCAATAACACAATAGCACCAAGTGCGAGCAATGAAGCATCTGCAGCAGCACCAAGTGGAAGTAAGAAAAGATCAAAGAAACCTTTCGTTACTGAGGTTTTAAAGAACATACATGATAGAGCCAAATCGAGAAGAGTTTGGAGGCCATGTTTGTAGTTGCAATGTATCTTTTGTGATGAAGCTCCTTGTGATTTAGCAGTGAGGGGATTGTTGTATGGATTTTACAGTCCTTTGTTGGTTTCTTAGGTGGTAAAGAACACTTTATGTGATTTAGAGGATTTTATTGGATGTTTTAAGAAAAGTGGGCACTTTTATTGGACCTAAGGTTTTTTTAGCAGTTTGTAAATATCTTGTTTTGAGAATCTTGGGTTAGGAATATTTTTAATTATGTTGGTCAAATGTAATGATATTGGACATGCAAATTGTATCTATGAAATGGCAATATTGTTTTGTGATCATTTTAATGCTTTTTGGTACTTGTTATTTATTGTGTCTTTTCATATTTGTAAAGTTTTCTGAACAAGTCAATATTGGTTTGAGAATGATTTCTAGTACATGTAAATGATGTTGGCAGGTTTTGTTGGTATCTTGCTGCTTATTAGAACACAATTTGTGTCACAGCACATGATTTCTCTTGCCAATTTTTGTTAACATATGATTTCTTTTGCTAATTTTTTTAAGAGAAAAGTACATTAAGCCACCCAAACTATAGGCATTTTTGCACTTTGCAACCTAATAAAAAAAAGTTACACTTTACCATCTCAACTTTGTAAAAATTTTACTTTGCAACCTTAATATATTTTTGGGGGAATATTCCATCGGAATATTCGTACACTGGACACGTGTCTAAATATTATGATAGGGGAAGTCTCACTTTACCACCTGAACTTTGCGAAATTTTGCATAATGCCACCTACTGATGGAATATATCCACCGAAAAATAGATTTGGTGGCAAAGTGAAAAATTTTGCAAAGTCGAGATGACAAAGTGTAACATTTTTTTTATTAGGTTGCAAAGTGCAAAAACGCCTATAGTTTGGGTAGCTAAATGTACTTTTCTCTTTTTTTAACACAGGATTTTTTTTTGCCATTTTTTTTAGCATAGGGTTTTTTTTTATATGTTCAATGCTTGTTGGTAGGCAATTTGTGCACTATGGGAGCTCTTACCAATTTATTTAAACACAAGATTTTTTTGCCAATTTATTTAAATACAGATTTTTTTTTTTTTTTTTTTTTTTTTTTTTTT
>JACFYI010003355.1:234913-258137 GCA_014898755.1 Handroanthus guayacan | reverse complement strand
TTTTTTTTTTTTCATTTCAACCACACCAGAGAAACCAAAGTATCAAGATTGGCACTAATGACAGCACATGCTACTCCATAGGTGCTTTGAGCCTCCAGGCTGCCTAAACAAGAGACCAACTACTGGTATTTAAGTGCTGAATGCCAAACAAAGTCTCAAAATATTTCCAACTCTCCTATGCAATAGGCCCATTAAAAAAAAAATGCTCAAAAGTCTCCGTGGCCCCACAACAATAGCAAGAAAAGACCAAAATGATACCTTTTTGCTACATAACATCATCAGGTGGGTTCCATTGAAAAAACACTCTAAGAGCAAATATCGAAATGGTAGGAATAAAGCATCTGTTCTAGCATGCTTTGTATATGACATTAGGCTGCCTTTGTCGTCTAGATAGCTTCCAAGCACTTCTGCAGGAAAACTTTCCATTTGATGACAGCTTCCAAATTTGAACGGGAGAATCTTAACCATAGCAAAGGACAGGACAGATGCGGTCAACATCACTCAAAGTTAAGGTCCTGCACAGCTTTTCCCTATCCCAATCACCACTTTTCCAAAATTCAAAAACTAGAGCATTCGACTTAACTCTAGACTTGAAGGAGAAAGGGGATCTTAATCTAACCATCTATCATGCCAAGAGAAAAAGCTACCATCACCAACTGACCAATGTTTGTGTGGCTTAGCAACATGTCTGATGTTGCAAAGTCTCTTCAATATGTAAGAGTTATGTGGAGATACCTTTATAATCATAGGATGAAGCCTCCTGCAATACTTGTAATGCAAGAATCTAGAGCAAAGAGAACATTAGGACCGGACTCTCCACTACAATTTCACTTCAAAAGTAGTTATAGTATCTAATAAGCTTCTAGTCTCCAAACCACCCTCCTCAATAGGGAAGCACAACCTCGGCTAGGAGGCCCAATGGATCTTTCTTCTAGTTTTAGTTGAACCCCACAGAAATATGTTGAAGAGTCTCTCCATGACAGGGATAATGTTCTTTGGAGGGTGCAAAACTTGAAAAACATACAAAGAATTGGAACATAAAGTGCTCTTGATCAGCTACAACTTGTCTCCTGTGGACAACAAATGATGGTTCCAATTCAAAAGCTTGCTTCTCATTTTAGCCAATGCCCCTTCATACATATCGATGTTTGGTTGCCCTTGTATAAAGGAATTCCCAGGTATGTGAGTGGAAATTATGTTGTGAGAATCCTATTATTCTCTAACTCAGTTGCACCAAGTTTGACTTGTTTCTTAAAAATGTGAATGTGTAAAGACCTGAATCTAAAATATCCATCCCTAGACCGACATTGCTACCTATGGGGAGGGAGTAAAAAAAATTCTCAAGTGATGATGCAGCAAAAATTTTTATTCATTCCATTATCAAATACATACTTATTACAATTCTTAAAATTCCAATATCACCTAAGGTATTGAACTCTACAATAATAAAATCCTAATACATTATATGTTCATTAATACGTAAGAATACCACTAACTATAACAAATTCTAATTTCTTGTCCAGTTCTTTCCAAAACTCAAAGAGTTTCTAATTTAAACTTCAGAGTACAGAACGTTATCAACCACATGTACTCACCATGCTTCTTTACAATTCCAGATGATTTTCTCCCCCTTGATTACAAAGTTATGTCCATTATACATATCCAAAAGTTCTTTCAAGAAAAATGAAAGTCTCAGACCTTCAAGCCGGACAAAGTCTAGGAAATTATTCACCTACACATGTTAAAATTTATAAAATAAGTCCTAATGACTTAGTAAAAAATTATGGCTAGGAATAGAACGGTAAGGTGAATGAATGCATAGATCAAAAGTTGATTTGAATAGAAAATTCCAGAGTCCAATAATTGAGAATTAGATTAATCAATAAGTATGGATAATTCAACAATCGAGTATACAGCAAATAATAAGCTCAGGATGTCCAATAAATGAGAGAATTATGCATTACGATTGTGATAATTCAATAATCAAATATAAACGAGTAGATCAAACAAGAGCTTAAAACAAATCACACAATCGAATAGCATAGGCTGAACTAGTATTTGGTAGATCTGTTACCCTTATAACTTCAAAATAAATACATAATCTTTATCCCTCTACAGGCCCATACTCGAGTAGTCCCTTGAGACGGTGACCCGTTCAAATGGTGTGACAAAATTGTCCACATTTCACGTGTCACAGCTAGTCCTTGAAAAATCTACCTCTAGGCTTCCATGGAACTACCTAAACGGGTAGGAAGCCTTTCAAGGGATCAACTATCTACCCGACGCTACACAGCATCCCTCCCGAAGTTTTTCAAGGGCCCATCAAATCAAACACACAATAGGTATCAATCACAATATGTTCAAATTAAATTATCAAAGCTTCAAATAAGATTCAGACATTACTAATCAATTACAGTTGGTCTGATTTAATCAATATGAACTTTCAACGAGTATCGAATGCAATCATTCAATTCAAATTTAGAATGTATCAAATGATATTTCGAGCTCGAACATTTTGAAAGAAATGATCTATGGACATATCAGACGATATTTCAAAAGTATTTCAAAAGAGTGAATCGCGGTCATTTCAAACGAAATTTTGAGAACAATTCAAAAGTATGTACCATGGATATACCAATCGACATTTCAAAATCTTTCAAAGGATAGAGACATATCAAATCATGTTTTTGGAATTATTTTAAAAGAATGGGAACCGTAACCAAGACTTTGAAAATATTTCGAAGTTGTGTAAACCATGAACAATATTTTAAAAATATTTTGAAGAAGTGAAATCCATAAATTGTATTTTGAAAATGTTTCAAAGGGGTGAAGCCTGTAAATGATATTTAGAGTGTAAACAATTCAAAAGAAAGTTCCATTGATAAATGATTCTTCGAAAATCATTTCAAAAGAATGATTTATAGAAATATCCCATGATATTTGGAAACTATTTCGAAAGAATGATTCACAGATATATTAAATGGTTTTTAAGATTTATTTTGATGAAAGGATCCATGGAAACATTTCAAAAGAGAAATTTGTGGATACATTAAATAAGTTTGTAAATAATTCAAAAGAGTGGACAATTTCTCAAAATTATTTTATAGACTTGTCAAAGGTGACTTTAAAAATATTTTAAATAAGATTTCAAACTCAAAATAATTTAAAGGAGTGAAAATTATAAACAATTCTTTGAAAATATTTTTGAAGAGTAAAAACTACGATTAACGTTTTGAAAGTGTTTCAAAAGAGTGATCCACAAAAATATTTTAAAAGAGAAATTCGTGAGCACTTCAAATGATTTTGTAAATAATTTCAAAAGGTTGTCTTTTCGAAATTATTTTATGGATATGGCAAATGTGATTTTTAAAATATTTCGAATGAGATTTCAAGATAAAATAATTTAAAGGAGTGAAATAAAGACATATTTATGTAAAAGAGGTAAAAAAATATCGTAAAATATTTTTGAACTAGACGCGAGTATGTACGAAAACACGCACGGTGGCGCGCCCGAGCGAGCAGGGGCTACTGCCCATGGTGCTAATGCGCTGGGCCCACAGACATTTTTTTTTTAAATCTGAAAATCGTGGCAAAATATTGATTTTGGGATTTATGATTCCATAACATAATAAGTTGTAAAATACTAGGATTTTGTACGTTTTGGTCCAAAATCTCATTTTTTTTTTTTTAAGTATCAAGTTGACAAGCTAAAAGTTTTAAATAACACTTTGAATTTCTTATGTCCAATAGTTCCATATTCATAATTAACCAAAGCTTAGGAGCTCAAGGTTTTATCAAGGGAATCACAAACACGTTCAAGTGCAAGTTCAACAAACATTCCAAGCAAAATGTTATCAAAAATATTTATTAATTGAGGAAAATGACCACAATGAAATCCAAATGTCCATAGTCATCAACAAACGAGGCAAAAAATTCGTGATATTCAACAAAGAATAAGAATAGCAAGTTCAAATTCATGCTCATTTTAATCAAAGCAAATGATGAAATCATGATGCAGAGGATTTCGTTATTAATGAACACAAAGGATAGCCATAATCCTTACCTCAATCCTTTGATTACAATCCATAATATGTTTCTAAATTCCCCAAAGATGCTCTAAGCAAAATCACCTAATCATTCACTACCCAAATTTCTTAGTTAATCACGTTTTCAAGAATGATAATCTTTATTCCATTCATTTTATCTCAAAGTTCCTAATAGTTTAACGATGAAATTTACCTAACTCAATGATCTTTCTAACGGTGGCTTCCGATTAACAATCCAACGGTTGGATCTTTATCTACGCCCCTTTAAATTTCAACCCCCGCTATTGCCCCTGTTCTTGGTAGCCGTGACAGGTTGCTTTCCAATGGCATTTTTTGACATTTCCTTCCATAGTTTTGGGTTATTCTGGATTCTAAAATCATCTACACTCGATGAGGCTTCTAACAATATATTATATAGGTTGATTTGATGAGGTGAATGTGGGTTTTGAAGTTTTGGAAATTGATGGTAAAGCAGGGGATAGTGAGGTAATCCGGGAAGGGTGTCCAAAAATCTTTAACCATGATTAACAAGGGTAAGGATTATATACAAGTCCAAGTATCCAAGAATTTTATTTATGAACAAATGATCTGAAGGTTACATCACAAGAGCATAATCAACAATAGAATATGGTTTCAAAGCTCAAAATGGAACTCATAAATTCAAGAGTGAGCCACCTCTGTTACCGTAGGGTTTGAAGTCTAATTACTTCAAGCTTGTCAAGATGGTAGATCCAAAATCTTAAGACTTGGTTCACCTGTAATTCCAAGAATCATTAAATATCATGCCATATTTTCATTAAAACTTAAACTAAATCTTAGCAAAACTTACCCTAAACCTTCCCCTGCCATTGCCCCTATTTTTGGTAGCCATGGCAAGTTGCTTTCCTTTAACTTTTTTGGGCACTTTCCTCCATCATTTTAAGTGAATCTTGATTCTAAAATTATCTACACTCAATAAGGTTTTCAACAATATATTATGTGAGCTAATTTGAGAAGGGAAAAATAGGTTTTGAAGTTTTGAAAATTGAGAGTTGTGCAGGGCACTGAGGCTACCCGAGAGAAAAATATGTTTGTGTGTTCCCAAATCTTTTCCTATTTTTCCTAATACTTCAAGAGCCTTAGAAATTTTCTTCAAGATGTGTTATGAAAGGATAAAGAAATTTTGAAGAAAAAGAAGAAAAATGAGGAAAGGAAGATGATAGAAGAAGATAAGAGAGATGATGAGTATAAGGCGAGTGTCTTGCAGTTTTTCCCCACATGTTTAAAGACTTGGTTGCCAAGACTTTGGATAATAGCAAAACTATATATTTTTCCTATCTTTGGTGCAAGTGGCCAGCCATTCTATCTTTATCCCCTTCCTTTTCTTTTATTTTTTTTTTGGGTAAATTTTGGATTGGGTTTAACAAATTTTGGGCTCAAAATCGGGCCAAAGTTTGGACTAAAAATTTTCTTTTGGCCCAAAATAATGCATATAAAAATTTTTGGATGCAAAATAAATTTTTTGAAAGTGATAAAATATTTTTGGTTATGAGAAAAAATCTCAAAACGGCTAGAAACGTCTACCGATTAAAACTTTTCATAAAACATTATAAAATATTTACCGATTAAAATCAAGAGTTTAAAGATTTAATTAGAAAAATTTTTGGGTTTAAAGATTTAAAACCAAAGGTTTAAAGATTTAATTAGGGGAATTTTCCCAACATGTTTAAAGACTTGATTGCCAAGTCTTTGGATAATAGTAAAATTAGATATTTTTTTATATCCTTGTGCAAGTGGCCCGCCATTCTATCTTTATTCCCTTTTTCTTTTTCTTTTTTTTCTTTTTTCTTTTTTTTTTTTTATAAATTTTGGATTGGGCTTAACAAATTTTGGGCTCAAATAAAAATTTTCTTTCGTGCCAAAATAATGCATATAAAAATTTTTGGGTACAAAATAAATCTTTCGGGAGTGATAAAATATATATCTTTTATTATGAGAAAAAATCTTGAAATGGCTAAAAACGTCTATTGATTAAAACTTTTCTAAAAAATGTTACAAAATGTTTACCAATTAAAATCAAGGGTTTAAAGATTTAATTAAAGGAATTTTCGGGTTGTTACAGACTGTGCTTTTAGCTAGGCTAACAAGCTGCCCAAAAACCTCCTCATATCTCTGTAAATACCTTTTCAACAATTGTAGTCCAGCTTCTATGGCTTGCGTGAAAATCAATGTAACGCCCTGAGAATTTTCTTAAATAAAATTTTGAGTCGTCGATTTTTTGAAAATTCATTCGATTTTAAAATCACAAGTATCGTTTTAAAATCAAAACATGTTTCATGCATCCGAAGATTTTTCAAGCAAACACGTTTCATTTTCTCGTCACATTTTGATCAAAAAACGAGTCCAAAAGCTCATGAAATAAGCCCAAACTCATAGCCCAAACCCTAGCCATTATATTTGACCAAAGTGGAGCATCTTTGGAAAAAAAAAAAAAAAGAGAAAATAAAGCTGGAAAACCAGCAGCAGCCGAGCAGGCCTATGCTGTAAATAGGATGGGATTTATCCCATCTAAACATCATCTCCTTGTCCATCAATCTTGCAAAACTTTGGATATTATTTTGAGGGGCCTGAGCTTTAAAATTCTAACAATATTGCCCCATTTTCTCTCTGTAAATAAACCTAATTTTTGCTCAATATTTCTGCAGCAACTAAAGCTCTCTCCACGCTTTGAAATTTTTTGCAAACCTTACTTCTCTCAAACACCTTAGCATTTTGGACTTCACTTGCATCTTTTTCTTCTCTCAAAAATCGATTTCAATCAAGGGGAATTTGAAGTGGTGAGCTCTCATCTTAACACTTGGTAAGTAGCTTAAGATTAATGCTTAAGTGTGACGCCCCACGAAATCCCGATAGCATTCTGCCCCGAGACTCGAGGTGCGCTACTCGCGTTTTATACAATCTAAAACCAATTCAGAAACTGATACAACTTAAGCATTCAAACTAAACTCCCAGAATTATCGATAAAACATTCCAAACTAAGATCCATAATATAATTACATGCGAAGATATCCAAAAATACATAAAACATCTACTTATCATTACAATCCATTGATCTATACATTTCTAAGTCCATAAGTCCCAAAAGTAATAGATTTATCCAAAATACAATAGGGGACACAATTCCAAAACAAACTATACAATCTATCATAGGCTTCATTTATTCATTCGTCAATTCTCACGATCCTACATGGTAATATAGAGTTATGAGTCCACTGACCCAGTAAAACTTACAGCAAGAAAACGAGAATAAGAGGTTCAAAGAAGTGAGCATATCAATCAATGAGACAAAAATGTGATTTCGATAACAATTCTGAACAATCAAGACGATCAATACAATGACATATCAGAAAACATTTATCACATTCAAGTCATTTGGCTGAAACAAGAAATTTGGTAGGTCTATCACCCTTATAACTTCAACATATATATTTCACCTTATCCCTTCAACTCCCGAAGGAGCTCAATTAATTAGAGAGCACAGTCGACCTACATGCTTAGGATAGCTTTTTAGTATTCTACCTCCAGAATCCATTCAAACTACCCAACAATCAGGGATTTTCGAGGGTCCTAGTCGACAATCCGATATTGCCCAAGAAAACTCCCCAGGGCCCACAATCAATCAATCATTCAAGCTTAGAAACAAATGGGACATTCAATCGTTCAATAAAGCCGATGAGGCATAACGTTTATTGGCCATCAATATCAATTAACATTTCAAATAGGCCAAACGTATCAATCAATTATTTTGGAAATTCGATTATGGACTAGAGGGTTTTCATTCAAAACTCATATTACGTTAGAAGGATCAAATATGGACTTAATGTGTCATGAAATAGGGTTTAAGAAATCAAGTTAGGTTCGGAAATGGGTGCTTGGGCGCTTAAACAGGCGCTCGAGCACCAAAAAGAAGATTTTGGGATGGAAGTTGGGCGCTTAAGCACCCAAGCTTCTGTAAAAATAGGCCTTTTATCCCGAGAGTGGGCGCTTGGGCACCCAGTTGGGCACTGGGCTACCCAACATCGTGCGCTTAGGCACTGACTCTCGGGTAAAAAATTGATTTTTCGTCTTTTAATTTTCTTCGAATTTTTGATCCAAAAATACATTTTTGGGGTTCTCTTATATGCAAAAATATTTATAAAACATCGTTTTGAAATTTAGTTTTGAGATTTTTTGAAAGATCATTTAAACGTCGATTAACACAGTTTTAGTCCATACCACTCGTTTTTAGTCAATTTTTAGTTCATTTCTCCTCTTAGTCTATGGTCCATTGTTCAAATCTTACTCCAAAGCATCGATAAAGAGGTCAAAATGATTCATTGAGCTTTAGAGTTATATAATAAAGGAATAGAGCTCATGATAGCATGGAAATCAAGACAACAATATAAGCTTTTGCATTCAATATCTCATAGGAAGCAAAATTTCAGAAAAGGTCAAGACATGATCACATTATCAAACAAAGGATAACAACATATGCTCATGAGGATTCAAGAAAGCTATAAGTCTTACCTTAAGATTCTAGAACTTGTGTATGTAAGAGATTCAAGCTTAGTCTCCAAAACCTTCAATCACATTCATACTTATATCAAGTTCTAGAAATTCATATCATTAAATATCCTTAAATCACTAAGCTTAAGATGCTTACCAAGAGTTTAGGAATGAGTGCTCACCACCTTAAATCCCTTTAGTGCGGAAATCGATTTTGAGAGAAGCAAGAAGGCAAGATGAGTCAAAGTGTTAAGAGTGTTAGAGGAAAGAAGATTTTCTGCAGAAATTTCTTGTGACCAAATGAGGCTTATTTATAGAGTGGATTCAGGGCCAAAATGCAAGAATTTTAAAGTTCAAGCCCTCTAAAATAAATACCTAATCTTTGTGTGCTAGCTAGGGTGGCTTGATGGATGGAAATCCCATCCATTATGCAGCTGCTGCTATGGCTGTTTTTTGCAGAATTCTTTTTTTTTTTTTTTTGAATTTCAAAGATGCTCCATTTCATCAAATATGATGGCTAGAGTTTTTGGGTTAAGTTTTAGGCTTGTAAATTAGGCTACGGGGCTCATTTATGGGTCAAATGTGACGAGAAAATGAAACGTGATTGTTCGATAATTTTTTGAATGCATAAAATGTGTTTTGGTTTTAAAATAAAGCTTGATTTTGAAATCAAATAATTTTCAAAAAATTAACGATTCAAAATTTTATTTCGAGAATTCTCGGGTGTTACATTAAGGATGGTTAATGATATGAATATATGTAGAACTTGACATAAATGCAAATATGGTTATAGGTTCCGGAAACTAAGTTTGGATCACATACATTTTCGAGTTCTAGCTTCAAAGAGGTCAGATTTATAGCTTTATCGAATCCTTCATGAGCATATGATGTTATTCCTTGCTTTGAAAATGTGATCTCGGCTAGAGTTTCGAGATTTTGCTTCATTTGAAATGATTGAAAGCATGAGCTTATATTGTTACCTTTGTTGATCATGTTATTATGAGCTCTATTTCTTGATTTTGTAAATCCGAAGCATAACGAATTCTCTTGAATCCTATACCGATGCTTTGGATTGAGTTTTGAACAATGAACCATGGACTAGGAGGAGAAACAAGCTAAAGATTGATTAAAAACTAGAGATATGGACTAAAAACGTATTATTCGACTTGAAAACGATCTTTCGAAAAATCTTAGAACCAAATTTCAAACCAACGAATTACAAATTTTTTTACGTATAAGAGAATCCCAAAAATGTAGTTTTGGATAAAAAATTCAAAGAAAATCAAAAGATGAAAAATCGGGATTTTTCTCGAGAGTCAGCGCTTGAGCACACAGAGTTGGGCGCCCCAGCGCCCACTCTTGGGATAAAAGACCAATTTTTACAGAAGCTTGGATGCCCTAGCACCCAGTTTATGCCCAAAATATTTTTTTTGGGTGTTCAGGTGTTTGTTTGAGCGCCCAAGCGCCCATTCCTGTACCCAACTTGATCTTTCAACCTTCATTCCATAACATATTAAGTTCATATCCGATCTTTCTAACATGATTTGAGTTTTGAAACGAAAACCCTCTAGTCCATAGTCAAAATTTTGAAATGATCGATTGATACGTTTGGCCTATTTGAAATGTTATTTGATATTGATGTCCAATAAACGTTATGCCTCATTGGCTTTACTGAATGATTGAATGTACTCTTTATTTTAAAGCCTAAATGCATGAACGAATGTGGGCCCTGGGGAGTTTTCTTGGGGACCGAACTCGGGCAATATCGGATTATCTACTAGGACCCTCGAAAATCCCTGATTGTTGGATAGTTTGGATGGATTCTGGAGGTAGAATCCTGAAGGACTATTCTGAGCACGTAGGTCGGTTGTGCTCTCTGAATGAATGATGCTTCTTCGGGAATTGGAGGGATAAGGTTGAAATGTATATTTTGAATTTATAAGGGTGGTAGACCTACCAAAATATTTGTTTCAGCCTATTGACTTGAATGTGATAAATGTCTTTTGATATATGTTCAATTTTGATCGCTATGATTATTTCTGAATTGTTTATCGAAATCACATTCTTGTCCCATTATTGATATGCTCATTTCCTTGAACTTCTTATTCTCATTTTCTACTATAAGTTTTATTGGGTCAGTGGACTCATGACTTTATATTATCGTGTAGGTTCGTGAGATTTGATGTATGATTGATTGAAGCTCTCTGACTAAGTTTATTATTGCTCATTTTGGATTCGCACTCACTTATGTATTTTGGGATCAACCTTATGTTTTGGACTTAGGACTTAGAAAATGTATAGATTGATGGATTGTAAATTTAAGTTAGACACGTTATGTATTTTGGACATTTTGGGCTTGTAATGATATTTCCTTTCCATTTGGGAATCTTAGTTTGATTTGTTATATTATTAGTCTTTGTATTGGTTTTAGAATGTATCCGAACGCGAGTAGTACACTCTGGGTCTCGGGATCGAATGTTACTGGGATTTCGGGGGCGTTACAGTCAACATATCATCTGCATAGGCTAAGTGAGAGATTCTAGCTTCCTTTCTCATATCAAAAAAACGAGAAATGATTACTCTCAAATAGGTTATCAAGATATCATGATAAAATATCAACAGCTATAACAACTAAGGCAGGTGAAATTGGATCACCTTGCCTGAAACCTGTCTTTGACTTGAAGAACCTAGCCAAGCCCTATGAATAAGCACAAAAAACCAGCAATTGCTAATAATGTTAAAGACCATCCAATTTCATTTGTCACTGAAGCCAAACTTGGATAAAACTGTCATTAAAAATCCCTAATCCACCTTATCATGGGCCTTTTGCATGTCCAATTTAAGAAGAACATCAGTATCAGCCCTTCCGAAATCATGCACTAACTCTTAAGCTAAGAGCACATTATCGCTGATCAATCTGTCTTGAATAAAACCACTCTGTGATGTTGAAATAAGCTTAGGAAGCCTAAGGGGCCAACCTATTACACATCAACTTTGTCATAATATTACATGTGGTATTACAAAGACTGATTGGCTTGTAATCTTTCCACACTTTTAGAGGTGGGACTTTTGGAACTAGAGAAAGTGTAGTAGTAGTAAATCCCCTTGGCATAGGGTTGCCACTGAAAAATCCAACCACAGCTTCCAATAACAATGATATCCCGACTACTTGGAAAAATCTAGAGCTAAAGCCATCTGGACCAATCAGACTCCTTAGATCAATGCTGAAAACCACTCTTTTAACCTCTTCCAAATTAGGTGTAAAACATAAATCAACATAATCTTCAGGTGTTAAAACCGTAGGAATAAGATCAAGGGCAGAATAATCAAACTTCACAAGAACCCTAGAAAAGAAAGACCTGAAATACTCCACTACAGAGGTCTGGATCTGAATTGGATCAGTCAAAGTTACACTATTGTCACAAATTTAAAAAATGTGTGACTTCAGCCTTTTCTTTGCAACCATACTGTGAAAGTAATGAGAATTCCTCTCCCCCTCCTAAAGTCATTTACAAGCACTCTTTTGTCTTCAGAAATCCTTTTCCATGGCTAAGGCATGATTCAAGGCAGCAATACATCTTTTTAGCTCCAAAAGGTTGGACAAAGAGAGATCTCCATCATAGCAAGCCTCTGCTATAGTAGCCCTTTATATCTTTTACCCTGTTAAATATGTTTCCAAACACCTGCTTGTTTCACAAGGTCAAGGCTCTCTTTAGTCTGTTAAGCTTAAGGAAAAGCTTGAGCATTCCAAAGCCGCCAATAGGGCCATTCTAAGAACTTCTCACTGTATCTCGAAAACTTTGGTGCTTAGTCCATATACCTTGAAATCTACAGCTAGTAGGAAATCTCATAAAGCTTAACTCAAAGAGAGTAGCCATCCATGGTGATCAGAAACTGTCCTTGAAAGGTGTTGCATTCTAGTATGTGCAAAGGTATTAAGCCAAGCAGGAGATAAAAGCAATCTATCAAATCTTTCCTCGGTTGTATTATTTGTCAAGGTGAAAGGAGGGCCCATAAAGCCACCATCCTCCAAAAGACAGTCTTTGATCATATCATTAAACTTTTCCATTTCAGCAAGGGTAGAGAGAGGACTACCTTTCTTCTCAGAAGTCTAACTGACAATATTAATTTCTCCTGCTACCAACCAAGGGACACTTTGTTCAGCTATAGACTTCAGTCTTCCCATAATGGTCTTCTACCGATCTTTGTACTCTGGGTATAGACAACAGAGACAAGACTAGGTGATGGGAGATTAGCTGACCTAACTTCCACATTTAACAACTGAGCTGTGTTGAAAAGCACTGTGACTTGATATTGTACACTCCAAAAAGTCAAATATGGTTTGAGCAGTTATGAACATTGAACAACATCACTGAATCCTAGTCTCCTTGTATAAAATTTTTATCTAACTGAACCTTTGGCTCCAAAATTGCCAACAACTGAATTTTATGCTCCCTCATTAATTGGTAAATCATTCTTTGAGATGGACAGTTCTCAATCCCCTTTATATTCCAAATGAGGTATTTTGTCATTTTTTTTCTGGTTCTATGGACCATATCCTTTCTACCATGTTCAGATTGAAGCCAAGCTTCTACTTCTTTTTGTATTTTAGATTTCTTTTGGACTGTGGCTGGTTCAGGTAAATTATGAGGATTAGCCATAGCTATAGGGCTTGAAGGTGAGCTAACAATGGCCCTGAAAGGAGGGAGATCTTTCTTCTGAGCTTTCACATTTGGGAAACTATAAGTTCAGCCAACTTCATCATGACTGGTATCATTTTTGAAAGTTCAGCATCATTGGTATCATCACTAGTATCACTATCTGATTGTGCAGAATCCACTTCAAATTTTCTTTGAACATCTTTATGATTCTCTCCAACATATGGTATGATAGCCAGAGCACTGAAAGAGCTTTTCATTGAAACTCCAGACTATTTAGGAACCTCAAACCTCTCCTATGAACGAATTCCACTAGGTCTAGCTCTATTGGAATGAAATTTTTCTCGATTTTCTTCTCGACCAAATTTTCTCGATAAAGAAAATTTGTTTCAAAAATTTCTTTCGACCCAAAATTTATCAAAAACACCCTACTAGATTCAAAAATTTTATTTTGGCCCAAAAATTTTTTTAATTATATTTTCAAACCCTTATTTTTAAAAATTCAAAAACCTAGAGCCATTTTGAAAGATTTTAATTGCTATTGTCCGAAAATTTTAAAAAGGCGAAAATATCTCGATTTAGTAATCAAAAATTTAATTTCAATCAAACTTGGCCCAACAATATTATTTCAAACCCAAATCAATGTATATTTGAGCCAAGAATTAGAGTCCAAAGATTTTATTTAATTTTAAAGTCCAAGTCCAAACTTTATTTCAATTAAATAAAAAAAAAGAAAAATAAGGGAGAATTCGGCCACCCACACACACACACACTTTGAATGTGAAGACAAGTCTTGCTCTTTGGATAATCACTAGGTGAAGAAACATCATGACATCTTCCAACTCATGCCCAACTAACTCCCTTAGTCACCCCAACTCATTAATGCTATTGATTGCCGTTTAATGCCACTCTCCAAATTCACAAAAAATGCCACTAGTCTCCTTCAAGTAGTAAGAGAAATTTTGTGGCAAAAGAAGACTCAATTTCCTTTCATTTCTTCTTCTCTTGGTCGAACAAAGTGAAGGAAAAATCTGAAAATTTTCTTCAACTTTTCTTCCATAATTTTATCAACTAAGTGAGGGGAAATTATTAGAGGAGTCTACCTCTCACCTCATACAAGGAGATTGGTAAGATTAATTTGAGTTTTGAAAGGTTTTTAAGGTGTTTAAGTAAGGTGTTAAATAGATCTTTCTATTGATTATCTAGGATCTAAGATGAGGCTTGAAGGAATCACTTGGAACTCTTGATATTTGGATAGTCATAGAAGGTAAAGATCATGATTTACCCTCTCTTATATTGTTTAAATCTTGACTCATGATTCTCTATATGATCAAGTTATTATGCTCCTTGAATTGCTTTGAGCCATATGATGAGCTATTGTGTTGTTTGTTGATGGAATTTAGTTGAGCATTGTAGAGAGAATCATGAGTATGAGCTCAGTGGTTATAGGAAATTTATTGGATCATCACACTTAGAATTGGTAGCTAGATGATTTTTATGAAGTGAAGTTTTGAAAACATGATTTTATTCTCGGGTAGCTACTGATAGTGTACACACCTTATTTTAAAAATTTGAAAACCCCATTTATGCTACTCCAAAAATTACATAAAGTACCTTTGGAAACCTCCTTAAGTCTAGATAATGTTAGTATCCAAAATCACCCAAAAACAATGAGAAAAATGGTAGATTAATCCATTTGAACTTAACCTGCCATTTCGGCCAAAACAGAAGAGGCCTTTGTCTTACCCTCAATTTCAAAAATTTGTAACTTGAGCTCCTCACATCCAAAAGACCCATAAAATATAGTGTTGGAAATCTTATTGAGTTTAGTTAGTGTTAGGATCACGAATCACTCAAAAACATGGAAAAAAATCACCAAAAATCCCTTTAGAACCAAACTTGCCAGATTACCGGGGGATTAGGGGAGCTACTGGAGTGAACCTTGCAACATCCTTCACTTTCAAAATTTCAAAACCAATCTATTCTTCACCAAATTAGCCCCAAAATTAGTAGTTGAAAACCTTGTTTAAGTGTAAATGATGTTATGCTTAAGAAACACTGAAAAACATAGAGAAACATATCCGGAAACATTTCAAGAACTCAACCTACCAAATTGACCAAGGTTTAGGGCAAAATCTTAGCTTAACTTGAAAATTTTATAAATGAAAAACCGCTTGTCGAATTTTTGATATAAAACCACAATTGGAAATATTGGCGACGCTAGATATTAATAGATCTAAATTACAAATTTTAACCTATTAGGATATATCCAGAAATGTACTAGAGATCTGAATGCTGGAATTGAATCGTGGATTTTATATGATGTGAAGATGTCGTCTAGTATCTAAATGATCTTGATGTTAATAGGTCAAATTAACTCAAAGGATTAGACGATCTCAATATCATTTTGGGACTTAAAGCTTAAGGACCAGAGGTAAAGGTTATTACTATAATCATTCTTGAATTTCCTACCATAATCATGTTTTGAGCTTTGTTCTTATCATTGGAAACATTGAGATTTGGACTTATTGAACTTCTTGTTGAATATCTTGTTGCCATATACTTGTTTGATCATGAATTAGAATTTGTCGGACATAAGAAACTCACGACAATATTTAGAATTACTTGGTTTGAAATTCTAGTACTTTGATAACAAGGTTTTGGGCAAAATACATACAAACCTTAACTTGGACAAAAAAATAAATTTTACGTGAACTTAGTTTAAATATTTTTTTACATGATTTTCATGATTTGAAATTATTACAAAAGTATAAATTTCTCTTTACTTATTTGAGCATTTTGGAAAAAAAATAAAATTTAAGTTTAAAACTTGCAAAAGCAAATGATTTCAAAACATGAAGATTTTCATAAATTTTCCCTTGATTTATTAGAATATTTTTAAAATACAAGTATTTAAGTTTAAAAGTGATTTGTCCAATTCTCAAATTTTAGTCCATACCTCATCTCCTTTAAATATTTTGATGTCCAAATTGATTTTCTTATGTCCGATGATTCTTTCTAAACGTTATATCCAATTTTCAAAAGCATCCGTTATTGATCCAATGAAAAATTTCATTGTTATGTTCGAATTCTTAAAACCTAATGCATGATTGTGGGGCTCAGGGAGCCTCAAGAAGGACACTGGTGGTGTCGGATCGACAGATGAACCTTTGGTAGGTTTTCCGAATAGTTGGACCTAAGTTGCAACACCCCAAGAATCCCTAAATAAAATTTTTGAATCGCCGATTTATCAAAAATTTATTTGATTTCAAAATCAAGCATCGTTTTAAAATCAAAACACGTTTTGTGCAATCAAAAAATTATCGAACAAACACGTTTCATTTTCTCATCACATTTCGACCCAAAAACGAGCCCAAAACACCAATTAACAAGCCCAAAATATAGCCCAAACCCTAGCCATTATATTTGACTCAAAACAGGCATCTTTAAAATAAAAAAAAAAAATGGAAAATGAATTCTACAAAAAACGGCTAGCAGCAGCAGCAGCCTACCATTTGTGATGGATTGGATTTTTGCTATCAATCCATCCATCACAAGCCACCCTATTCTAGCATAGAGACTTGATAATTATTTTGAAGGGTCTAAGTTTCAAGATTCTTGCATTTTGGCCTCAAATAAACTCTATAAATAGACCCCAATGTTGAACAAAATTTTCTGTTGAAATTCTCACATACAACACTTAGAAATTTTCTCCATTCAAGAACAAACACTTGCATTATTTCTCTCAAAAATCGATTTTAGCATTAAAGGGGAATTAAGGTATGAGCACTCAATGCTAAACTCTTGGTAAGTTGGTTAAGATTTGGTGATTAAGAATGGCTAGTGATATGTGTGTTTAAAGTTTGACATAAGTGTATATACATGGTTATAGGTGTTAAACTAAGCTTGAAACGTTTGCATTTTCGAGTATAAGCTCCTAAAGGTAAGATTTATAAGCTCCTGAAGGTAAGATTTACCGATACTTTGGAGTGAGATTTGAACAATGGACCATGGACTAAAAGAGGAAACGAACTAAAGATTGGCAAAAAACAGGTGATATGGACAAAAACCATGATTTTCGACTTGAAAATGATTTTTCAAAAAATCTTAAATCAAATTTCAAAACAATGATTTATAAATATTTTTACGTAAATGAGAACCTCAAAAATATAATTTTGGATTAAAAATTCGAAGAAAATCAAAAGATGAAGAGTCGAGTTTCTACCCAAGAGTCAGCGCCTGAGCGCACGTTGTTGGGCGTCCCAGCACCCACTTTCGGGACAATGACCCAGATCTTCAGAGGCTTGGGTGCTTAAGCGCCCAGCCTCTATCCCAAAATTTTATTTTGGGCGCTCAGGCGCCCGTTTGCGTGCCCAAGTGCCTATTTCTGAATCTAACTTGATCCCTAAACCTTATTTCATGTCATATTAAGTCCATATTTGATCTTCTTAACGTAATACGGGTTTTGAAATGAAAACCCTCTAGTCCATAGTCGAAATTCTGATTGATTGATTGATACGTTTGGCCTATTTGATATGTTATTTGATATTAACGGCCTATAACGTTACGCCTTAATGGCTTTATTGAACGATTGAATATCTCCCTTGTTTCAAGCCTAAATGATTGATTGATTGTGGGCCCTGGGGAGTTTCTTGGGGACCGAACTTGGGCAATATCGAATTATCGACTACGACCCTCGAAATTCTTAATTGTTGGGTAGTTCGAATAGATTTTGGAGGTAGAATCCTGAAGTGCTATCCTGAGCACGTACGTCAGCTGTGCTTTTTGATTGATTGAGCTCCTTCGAGAGTTAGAGGGATAAGGTAAAATGTATATGTTGAAGATATTAGGATGATAGACTTACCAAATAATTTGTTTTAGCCTATTGACTCGAATGTGATAAATGTTTCTGATATATGTTTGTATAGATCGTCTTGATTGTTTCTGAATTGCTTTCCAAATCACATTCTTGTCTTGTTGTTAATATGCTCATTTTTCTTGAAGCTCTCATTCTCTTCTTCTTGCTATAAGTTTTACTAGGTCAGTGGACTCATGACTCTATATTACTATGTAAGCTCGTGAGTTTGGACAAAGGAATGAATGAAGTGCTATGATAGATTGTTATAGCTTGTTTTGGCTTTGAAATTCCCATTGTATTTTGGATTAATCTATTGCTTTTGGAACTTATGGGCTTAGATTTGTATTTTGGATCGATCTTTTGTACATGGACTTTAGAAATGTATAGACCAATGGCTTGTAATGATAAGTAGACGTTTTTATGTATTTTGGAACTTTGGCATGTAATGATATTTCTCATCTTTTGAGAGTTTAGTTTGATTTGTTAAGTTGTATGTTTTCTGAATTGGTTATAGAATGTATTGGTTTTAGAATGTATAGAATACGAGTGGCACACTCTGGGTCTCAGGGTAGAATGCTCCGAGGATTTCGGGAGGCGTCACAAGTGGTATCAGAGCCTAGGATAAGAAATCCCGTTGGTATAGAATATAGAATTTTGCCTTTAACTTTGTTTTCTCGTTATTGACTTTGTTTATTCTTTTGTGGTGCTAGATGGACAAAGGCAAGGGGAATGTGGATGAGTGGACGAGCTCGGACTCCGATCACAGCGGCAGCGGTAGTAACATAGAGCCACTTAAGAAGCAAAAAGTGGATTAAGAGGCGATCGTTGAGGAGCTATGCCGTGAGAGGGACTATTGGAAGAATGCATACTTGAAGAAGCATAGATTGTATCAAGTGTATAATCGGTGGGCCCGAGATGAGATGGAGAGGATGGCTGCAAGACACCGATCCCAGCACTAAGCCGTTAAGAATATGGTAGCATAGAACCGACTTTGCTTCAACCACATCAAGGGAGCTCTCATGGCTAAGGTGGATGAGGCGTTTAGCAGGCAATGGACTCTATGGGGGCTATGGAGTGGCTAGCATAGGACCACACGAAAGAGGCAGTGGTCCCAAGGTTCCAGGTCCTATTTATCCCATCTGTATATGGGGATGAGGTTATGAGGGACGAGCCACCTCGACCGAGGGCATCGAGAGCACGCACATCTCCACCACCGCTAAGAGCTCAAGCGGGACCATCTACTGCTCCACCAAGTGCCCCGATGAGGCCTCGTATGATGGCCAGGATTAGTGTACGGCCTCCACCCCCGATCGATGACAATGTTGCAACGGCAGCATGGGTGGACCAAATGCTTGATGCTGTGGGCCCTAGGCCAGCTCCCGTGGCATGCAGTGATACTGATGATGAGTCGGAGAAAGAGCCCGAGGAGGACCCGATGAGGATCCTTGTCACCCGTCGAGGGCCTGATGTGGATTAGATTACGGGACCGTGATTGTGGGATTTTCTTTCTTTTTTTCTTTTCTTTCTTTTCTCGTTTAGGAGTTGTATATAAGCTTGACTTTTAAGGAATGATTTGTAAATATGGGGACTCTAGCTTAGGATAGCTAGATATTTTGTATAGGATACTAATCGTATATGTCCCCATTTTGGACATGGTTAGGGAGCCCTCTTTCTTTTGCATTTTAAAAATAGCTCCATAACCATAGAAATGATTGAACGTGTACTGATTTACGTTGATATGAAATGAAAAGAAACGTTCTTATGACTCTCTCGACTTGAAATCTTGTCTCTTCGTACCTTATAATTTAGTTTGCCCGTCTATGCACACTCTAGTAATCTCGTATTGATACTAAATCGTGAACTCTATAAATTTCATATCACTATGTCCACTAGTGGAAATGTATCCCAAGATGAACCCACAAGGAAATGTGGAAGACCAAGACGGGTAATATTCGATGATATTAGGGCACCTGACACCTCTAACATTGATGAAAATCCTATGCCCCAGCAAGAACAACCTGAACAAAATCCTCAAGCACAACATGTACCTCAACAAGAAAATCCTCCATAAAACGAACCTGTAGTCGAATAACTTCTTGCTCTTTTAAGACAAGCCCTAAATTGGGATCAACCCTAAGGGCAACAAAGACATAGGCAAGAAGAAGAAGCAGAGGGCAAAATGTTAGCTAGGTTTTTAAGATTTAACCTACCTAGCTTCGATGGCAAACCTGATGACCGCAAAGCTAAATCATTGTGGTTTGCGGTTGAAAAATTTTTTTGAGTATTGAATTACACGGATGTGCAAAAGGTTAAGTATGCCACGTATTTGTTTGACGGGGCAGCCTACCATTGGTGGGCAATTATTGAAAGAAAATGGGAGATAGACGAAGTGAAAAATTCTTGGGAACGATTCAGGAAAGAGTTCCTAAGAAAATTTATTCTGCAAGTAGTCTGGGATCTACGAGAAAAAGAATTTATGAAATTAATTCAAGGATCTCTAACCGTAGCCAAGTATAAGGCTGAATTCAATTGGCTCATACAATATGCTTTGAATGTGTTGACGGATGAGGAAAGGAAGTGAAAGAAGTTCATAGAGGGCCTGAGACTTGATCTAAGGAGGGCGGTAGCCATAAATAGGCCCCAGGACTATGATAGCACCATGGAAATGGTGATGGAGTTAGAGACGAAGTTTCAAAAACTTTACAAGATCGGGGATAAGAAAAAGGACAAATGGATGGACAAATCCAATTCAAATAAAGAAAAAAAGGGCTATTTCAATAAAAAGCCCAAGATTAAAAACACATCTGCACCGACAGATAAAGAAAAAGCACCAACCGATTAAGAAAAAGAGAAATGTGGGTATTGTGGTGGCACGAACCACACCAAAGAGAAGTATTGGAAGAAATTGGACAGATATTTCGTTTGCAGAAGTGATTAGCACACTATTAAAAATTACCCCAAGAATAAGAAGAGCGGGAATGCAGGGACGCAGAACCAGCAACAGGGAACAGCTGGACGTCCTCAGGTCAAAGTGAGAGCATATGCTTTGACAGGAGAAGAAGGCACGGACCCTACCCAGGTTGTTGAAGGTAAGGTTCTTATTCAAAATTTTATTTGTAAAGCTCTCTTTAATTCTGGTGCTACGCATTTATTTATTTTCCTTGATTGTGCTAAGAAACTAGACTTGCCATCCGAAAACATGAATATCTCTTATGAAATACACACTCCGGTAGGAAATGTTATGAGACTAGGATTAGATATCCTAAGTGCCCTATAGTTATCAAAAATCAGAACTTTAACACGGACTTGATAGAGTTATCAATCCAAGGTTACAACCTTATCTTAGGGATGGATTGGCTGTTTAGACATCAAGCAGTAGTTGATTGTTATGCCAAAATAGTCAAATTAGGTACTGGAATAGGAGTTGGTACCTTAACTATAAAAACAAATGATGGTGTACCCATCATTTCAGCAGCAAAGGCCAGGAAAATAATCAAAAGAGGTGGACAAGGATTTCTGGCCTATCTGATAAACAAAACTCAGGACAAGACAGAATTGAAGAATGTTAAGGTATTTAAAGAGTTTTTTAAGGTGTTTCCAGAAGAATTGAATTCACTACCCCCGGATCGAGAACTTGAATTCGTGATTGAAATGATTCCTGGGGTAACGCCATTCTCTAAGACTCCCTATAGAATGGTACCAGTAGAACTGAAAGAGCTTAACAAATAATTGCAAGAATTGCTGAAGAAGAATTTCATAAGACCGAGCTCTTCGCCTTGGGGAGCTCCAGTCCTATTTGTGAAAAAGAAAGATGGTTTACTTAAGATGTGTATTGACTATAGAAAGTTGAACAAGGTGACCATCAAGAACAAGTATCCCTTACCCTACATAGACGAGCTGTTTGATCATCTTCAGGGGTTAGTTGTCCATTCTAAACTGGACTTAAGATAAGGATACTATCAATTGAGGATACGAGAAACAGATATTTATAAGACTGCGTTTAATTCTCGATATGGGATTTTGAGTTTGGTGTCATGCCCTTTGAGCTAGCAGCAGTAGTCTTTGCTCTAGTAAAGTGGCATCACTACCTGTACGGAGCTAAGGTAGAAGTATTCACAGACCACAAGAGTTTAAAGTATATTTTTAACCAAAAAAATCTAAATCTAAGACAACGACGGTGCATGAAATTCCTGGAGGATTATGACTTCACTCTCATTTATTATCCAGGAAAAGCGAACATCGTTGCAGATGCTCTAAGTCGTAAGGGAAGGTTAGCAAGAATGAACATCTATCCAAAAATATATGGTGAAATCCTAAGAACCCAAGAGGAAGACGATTGGGTTCAAAAACTGAAGAGAGAAATGAAACCTGATTTTAGGATCGACATTGATGGATTATTACGATTCAGGAATCGAATTGTAATTCTTGTACAGATGAGGGAGAGATTGCTAACTGCGGCACATCCGACAAAGTATTCATTACATTATGGAGGAACAAAGATGTACAAGGATCTAAAACAGAAATTCTGGTGGGACGAAATGAGGAAGGATGTAACTGAGTACGTTTAGAAATGTTTGACATGCCAATTGGTGAAGGCAAAACACCAGAGACCGTTTGGAAAACTACAGCCATTCCCAATTCCAAGTTGGAAATGAGAATAGATCACGATAAATTTCGTGATAGGTCTGCCTGTGGTACGAGGCGAATACGACAGTATTTGGATTGTGGTAGATAGACTTACCAAATCGGTACATTTTTTTCCGATTAAAATCTAGTATAATGTTGAGAAGCCCGCTGAGATTTATATAAGGGAGATCATACGTTTACATGGGATTCCTCAAAGTATCGTCTCCGATAGGGATCCCAAATTCACACGAGACTATGGAAGAACCTGCAAGGACATCTGGGGACAGAGTTGTTATTCAGTACTGCGGCACACCCCCAGACTGATGGACAGACGGAGAGGACAATTCAAACACTGGAGAACATGCTACGTGCTTGTGTTCTGAATTTTTCAAGAAATTGGGATAGATACCTGCCGCTGGTAGAGTTCGCCTATAATAATAGCTACCAGGCCTCAATTTAAATGGCTCCATATGAGGCACTGTATGGTAGGAAGTGCAGATCACCCCTTCATT
>JACFYI010003355.1:172537-214254 GCA_014898755.1 Handroanthus guayacan | reverse complement strand
TAACGAGAACAATTTCAACTAAAATCCCAAAATATCATTCGAGACAATAAAGTAATCCACAATATATAAGTATCTAATTATCTACTACAAGCCGTCATAACAATACAACTATGAGTTCAAAGGTCCGAACTAGCAAAATTCATACTTAATACAATTCCAAAAGAAACTAACTCGATCAAACTTGAGCTATCAGTCAGTCATCATGGCTTACGAACCTACATAATATGGTGAAATCATGAGTCTACTGACCCAGTAAAACTTATGGCATAGGAATAGAAACGAGAGAGTTTCAAATAACGGGTATATCGATAACAAGATGAGAATGTGATTTTTATAAACGAACTAGAATGAACGGAACAAGCAAATCAAGCAAATAACATTTATCACATTCAAGTCGTATGGCTGAAACAAACATTTTGGTAGATCTATCACCCTTATAACTCCAACATATATCATATAAATTTCCTTATCCCTCCAAACTCCCAAGAGATTAACAGATACAGTAAAGCACAGTCGACATACGTGCTTTAGAATAATCCTTCAGAACCCTACCTCTAGGGCCATCCGGATTATCTCACAGATGAGGATTCACATGGACTAGTATTGACAACCCGACGTTGCCCAATCCGATACTCATATAAATCCCCTGGGCCCAACAGACAGTCATAACGGTAGGCTAAGAACAATGAGGATAGTTTAAATGTACCAAAATTATGAAGCTATTGGCACGTTTTGATTGACTAATAACAAATAAATGGCCAATTCGGAAGCTTAGTCAATCATTTAGTACGAACAAGCGAATATTGGGCTATGGAGGACAAATAAATCGAAATTTGGGCTATGAAGGACAAATAAATCGGAATTGGACTATGGAGGATAAATAAATTGGAAATTGGACTATGGACTAGAGAATTTTTCATTTTGAAATTTTATCTTGTTTTAAAAAAAAATTAAAATACGAAAGAAATCATTAGGTAACAAATGTAAATATCAAATTCATTTAATTTGACTTTGGATAAAAGACCTCATTTAGATCATCAAAATAGTTTTGTTAAAAGATATGGAATTTTCAATTCAAATATTACATTTAAAGAGAAAAATATCATTTACTTTGGATATAAGACCTCATTTAGATCATAAAAAATGATTTTGTTAAAAGATATGGAATTTTTAATTCAAATATTACATCTAAAGAGAAAATATCAGTTACTTTGGATGTAAGACCTCATTTAGATCATCAAAATAGTTTTGTTAAAAGATATGAAATTTTCAATTCAAATATTACATCTAAAGAGAAAATATAATTTACTTTGGATGTAAGACCTCATTTAGATAATCAAAATAGTTTTGTTAAAAGACATGAAATTTTCAATTCAAATATTACATTTAAAGAGAAAATATCATTTACTTTGGATGTAAGACCTCATTTAGATCATCAAAATATTTTTGTTAAAAGATATGGAGTTTTTAATTTAAATATTACATCTAAAGAGAAAATATCAGTTACTTTGGATGTAAGACCTCATTTAGATCATCAAAATAATTTTGTTAAAAGATATGAAATTTTCAATTCAAATATTACATTTAAAGAGAAAAATATCAAAATAGCTAAAAATCAACATTTTTCTAGCGGCAGTCTACTTTTTGATTATTTTGTTTTAAATGTACAAGTCTTTTAATAAATTCATATCTCACATTTTCTTTCATTTTTTAGTATCAAAATCTCATAGTCCATGGTCTATGGATGGTCAAGTCATGATTAGAAAGATCAATAAGCATTGGATTAATCATTTCAAGGATAGTGAACTTAGAATATCAAGAAACACAATAACGGTATTACAAAACTCCTAATAACAAGTATATCGACATGATCAACAATATCATAAGCTCAATATAGGAAATGAATAAAGCATGAATAAGAAGAACGAAGCATACGAAAGGAGTACGAGTTCCATAAGTCTTACTTATCGTTCGGAGCTTAAGATGCATAGAGTCCGAGTAAATCCGAAAAATCAACGTCTAGACATAAGATATTAAGTTCTGGGTTAATCTTAAGTTACAACTTACTAAAATCATAAGGATAACGAAATCTTAACTTACCGAAGGATTAAAGATATCACCACCTAGATTTTCCTTAAAACTCTTCTTGTTTTCTAATTTAAGTGTATGTGCTTGCTAGAAAATTAAGTTGCCGAGAGGATAAAGGAATGAAATGGAAAATGGTATGCTTGTTTTTCTTTTCAAAATTTTGATGGTGTTATTCAAACCTCAATTCCTCTATTTTTAGTATGAGTGTTTGCAATTTACTTGGTCTATATTTTGTTAAATTAAACAAGTCATAATTTTACCAACTCCACTAACCATAATGAAGATTAAGTACTAGTCAAATCATGTCTTTAAATAATTATAGTAAAAATAGTGGATTAGGTACTAGTCAAATCATGTCTTTAAATAATTATGGTAACAGTAGTGGATTAGGTACTAGTCAAATCATGTCTCTAAATAATTATGGCAAAAATAGTGGATTAGGTACTAGTCAAATCATATCTCTAAATAATCATGATAAAAATAGTGGATTAGGTACTAGTCAAATCATGTCTTTAAAAAATTATGATAAAAATAGTGGATTAGGTACTAGTCAAATCATGTCCCTCAATCACACTAACTAATTATGGTAATTAGGGGTAAAAATAGTGGATTAAAGTTAAGATCTTATTTATGTTTGATTTAGGTTTAATAAAATGTATTAGACCAAGATATTGGAGTGTAAATGAGAAAATTATTTTCGGGTGTGAAAAAATCTCTTAAAATTAGTTCATTCTCGTTTTACTTGAAATCGATTTAATTTACGAAATCAATGATTCGAAAATTTTATTTTGAAAAATCTTGGGGTGTTACAATAGCAGTTCTACCACTAAGGAGTTGGACTATGCCCTGTTTGGGATGAGAAGATGTCTTCAATTTTAGAAATTTTGCAGATTAGTTGTAACACCCCGCACCTAAAGCTTCCGCCCCCAGGCCGAGTCGTTACTGAGGGAGGGAGTTTTAAAACTAAAACCTCAAAATACAATGTAGCAGAATACTAAACAACCCAAGATCAAATTTTTTATTCGTTCACATCATCACAATTTTCAGTATTATATATAGTTCCAAACTTACAAAATACAATACTATCAAGAAATATAATCTAGTCAGAAATAAGTAACCAAGAAAACTAATAGCTAAATCACCTCCAAGTCCTGGCCATAACTTCCAAACTCAATTACTTAGACATGGTAGAATAAATAGTAAGTTCGAATGACTCAGTAAGCGATTATGGCTAAGGTAGGATGTTTAGGGCAAAGGAACATAAAGATTACAAGATAAATCAATAAATGAGGATGAGGGTTTATCAAGTTCAAGAGTTCCAATAAAAGATAAATCAAGAAGTGATAAAGATGAAGTCCGAGAGGTTCAATAACAATTGCAATATTAATAAGGTTGAATGAGTTATTTGGTGGACCTGTCACCCTTATCACTTCAACATTACGAACAATATTTATCCCTCTAACATTCTCAACTCTCGATGCTTCGAGCGGATCAATAGGCATGGTCGACTACGTGCCATGGACTAGTTTTCTGGAAAGCCCATCTCTAGGCAATTGTGAAACTATCCAACAATTGGGAAACCCTGTAGGAGACTGACTGATGGTCTGAGACTGACTGATGGTCTAATACTGCCTAGCCTTCAAACGGGTTGTTCCTGGGCCTAATAATATTAAACATTTAGGTTTCAAAGAACTTTAACAATCGAAGTAATATTCCCAACGATCCAATTAATAATTTCAATAATCAATGGACAAATGATCATGACAACATCAATCGTCAGATTTAAATAATAATTGATCAATATTGGACAAAATCAGCTGAATATACTCATTTGATTCATGGACATTTAAAACATCGTATTAAGTTCAAAACAACATTTAAGAATAAATGTTGTATGGAAGAAGCTTTCAAAACTTTATTAAAGAGTGAGTCTTGTAAGGAAAAGCCCAAAACAACATTTGGAAGTAAATTTTATATAAAAGAATTTCAAAATATCATTTAAGAGTGAATTTTTGTGCAACTAAGCTTGAAACTTAAGAAACCTTTGTTATATGGCAATAGATTTTTGAAATAGAAATTATCAAGTAAAACAAGTTAGAAATCGTTGTTAAACGGCAAAAGATTTTCAAAATAATAATTTGTTTTTCAAATAGCAATTATCAGTAAAAACAAGTGTTCAAAGAGGAATTAGTAGTTTTTAAGAATGTTATAATTCATGAATCTCAATAAGAAAATGGATTAGGATCAAGTTGAAAATATCCAAAACTTTCAAGATATTGGCAAGGGTGCTCAATAATTTACCAAGGAATCAAGATTTTATGCTAAGCCAAAGGTAGGGATAGCCATAATCAACTTACCTGAAGTCCTTGCATATCATGATTACTGATTTCCTCATCACCTCTATAAATCCTAACTTGATGATCTTTTCGAAGGTGACTTTTGATCGATGATCTAACGGTCGAATTTTCGTCTATACCCGTTTCAAAACTATCCTTGCTATTGCCCCAATTTCCCACAGACCTGGCAGGTTAGATTCCGCTGGCTTTTTTGAAGTTTTTCTCTGTATTTTTGAGTGATTCTTAATCATAAATCATATACACTCGATGAGGTTTATAACAGTATATTATATTAGCTAATATGATAAGAAAAATACCGGTTTCAAAGTTTTGAAAGTTGAAGGTGTTGCAATGATGATGAGGTACTCGAGAGACAAGTTGTGTGTTCATGTGTGTGTTTGTGTGTGATGAAAAATCTCCTCTACTTATAGTTTTTGAGAAGGGACTAATTGTAAATAAATGAGGTATTGGGGGTTAAAATACAAAGAATAAAAGTTGATGTGGATGGTTAGGATTTTGCCAAAACATGGGCATGTTATGGATGGATGAGATTTTGCCAAATTTCTAATGTGTTGTTCCAATCAAAGCTTGGCAAAGAAGGATGTAATGGATTAAGATAATTGGTCCACACAAGAGATTGGAGTGGTCCTGTAGAATTTTGCCAACCATGTAAAGGAAGATACGGATTATGAAAATTTTGCTAAGTATGATGTTGAGTGTTAAAGCTAAATTAAGATAAGATGTAGGGGTATGAGTTGGTGCAAAGTGGTTTCATATGATTTGGCCAAATGTTATGCAAAATGAATGAATGAAAGTTTACCAAATATGATGATGAAGTGTAAAGTTTGGAAATAGGATAAAATAGTGTGCAAAGTGGACTAATAATTTTTAGCCAAACAATGTGAAAAGTGTGTGAATAAAATATTGCCATTTTTCTTATCACATGCTTATTAAATTTTGTATAATGACAATTATATCCTTAGGTTATATGTGTAGGTGTGTGGCCGAATTTTGGCTTCAAAAAGCGAAAGAAATTTTGAAAATTTTCTTGAAAATTTGGAATGAAATTTAAAGTGTAAAAATATTAGAAAAATTTGGAGTTCAAAGAGAAATAAAGAATTTTGTGTAACAAATTTTGTGGATGAATGTTACTAGTTTTAAAATTCATTAGAGAATACTTAGAAATCATGAAAAACGTTTAAAAATTGTAGAAAACATTTTTATGCATGAGAAAATATTATTATGCATGGATGAAATTTTATTAAGGGTATGTTTTATAAGGTATTTGGGCAAAATACCATAGTGTGGCCCGATAGCTATTAATGAAGATTAGAATGCATATTCATGTTTGGTAGAGAGGATTAGATGGGTAAGATTGAGGATGATTCTTTATGCTACACCAATGTTTGATAGGTAAGCTTGAGGTGTTTTGATAGCAAAGTTACCCAAATACTCTTCCTGGAATATATAATATTATTATCATTTTTCTCCATTCTTCCAAATTTATTTATTTATTTATTATTATAATTTTTTTCCCCTTTTGGTATCCAGGTGACAGCAACGTAAAATAAGGCAAATACATTTTCCTCTCATCTTTGCAATGTCATTGAGTGCTACGTACATGAGCTGCTTTTGCACATCCCCTTTCATAACCAATTGAACTTAATTAGTAAAATCGAGAGGAATAACAAAATTTTACATAGCGAATGTACAGCCGAAAAAAAAAAACTCTTCTTCATCTCATACATACTCAAACAAAAAATGAATTCACCTTCCCTACGAGCATAGCATCCACACAATATATGGAAGCTCTGAATTTGTAGATTTGACGTTGAGGCGGTAGATGGAGAATCCCGGTAGATGGAGAATCGAGAAGACATTAGATTTCTGTTGCAGCCGATCTCCAAGCGTGGTTCCATCGAAGGGTCCGATTTGAGTGGAGCAAGAAAAGGAAATGGGTTATTTGCAGCAATGGTGAGATCGATTCAGACACGAAGAGGGAAGAGAAGAAAAAATACAGGGGCAAGTCAGGAATATGACCAAGGTAGGATGGGGAGAATGTTGTAATTTCTCACTTAATCTCAATCTCACCTCCCTCAATCTCTGGGTATGAGCAGAGTTTGGCAAATCCCTTAATCTCTCTATAGTGGCGGGCCACGAATTTTAAACGGGCCAGCCTGCATTGCTAAATTCCCCAACCAAACACCACATTAGGGTATTTTATATCCCATAGTTGGGCCTAATCCATAGTATAAAACACCCCCAATGGAATTAAGGAATTTTACGGGGTGTTACACTTTTCCCCATTAGAAGAATTTGGTCCCCAGATTCTTTCCTAAAATAAGTTATAACAAAATTCTAGATTTTAGGATAAATAGTTCAAACCTGTCAGTTAAAAAAGTAGAGATATATATATATTTTTGTATTTCATCTTCACATTTCCATGTAGCTTTCTCAATTTTCTGGTTCTTCCCGAGATCTTTGAGGTATCCTTTGATTCTTGAGGCTTTAGTTTTCTTGTGGAGTTAGACTTGATAGACTAATCTCTATCCCGTACTAGAATACTCACGACGGATTGTGAATGAGATCTATAAATTCACATTTGAATATTTTCATTATTCTATTGATAAACATAAATATCGATTGACCATACCTATACATCAGATATACTCATAGCAAAGTTATCTGCCAAACACCGATCATAGCTATATATCTATTGTCAATATCCCTAATTTCCTCAGTCATGAAGCATGACCCAAACCACATAAGAGTGTAACATCTCCATCACTAATCTAAAGTTGAATGATTAACACATAAATATAACGGTTCACAAATCGGTAAGTCTTCCCAATTACAATCCGATATATTTAAGTATTAACCATGATACCAAATGATCATAAACTTAATTCGGTTTATTCCTTTGGTACAAGTCCAATTAAGATTCCTATACCAAGGATATTTTCTGGTGTAGCTCGGGCTTCTTTTCCAAAGAAATCCAAAGCTCAGATACTACCTTTAATGCTTCGTACCTAGAGCATCTGCCCCTAGGCTGAGTCGTTACTGAGGGGAGGAGTTTTAAAACTAAAACCTCAAAATACTATGTAGCAGAACACTAAACAACCCAAGATCAATTCTTTATTCGTCTACATCATCAAAATTTTGAATATTACATATAGTTCCAAAAGCATCCACCCCTAGGCTGAGGCGTTACTAAGGGAGGGAGTTTTAAAACTAAAATGTCAAAATACAATGTAGCGGAATACTAAACACCCAATATCAAATTCTTTATTCATTTATATCATCAAAATTTTCAATATTACATATAGTTCCAAACTTACAAAATACAATACTATCAAGAAATATAATCTAGTCAGAAACAAGTAACCAAGAACACTAATAGCTAAATCACCTCCAAGTCCTGGCCATAACTTCCAAACTCAATTACTTACACATAGTAGAATAAATAGTAAGTTCGAATGACTCAGTAAGCGATTATGGCTAGGGTAGGATGTTTAGGGAAAAGGAACATAAAGATTACAAGACAAATCAAGAAATGATGATGAGGGATTTAAGAAGTTCAAGAGTTCCAATAAAAGATAAATCAAGAAGTGATAAAGATGAAGTCCGAGAGGTCCAATAACAATTGCAATATTAATAAGGCTGAACGAGTTATTTGGTGGACCTGCCACCCTTATCACTTCAACATTATGAACAATCCTTATCCCTCCAACGTTCTCAACCTTTGACGTTTTAAGGGAATCATTAGGTATGGTCGACTACGTGCTATGGACTAGTTCTCTGGAAAGCCCACCTCCAGGCAATCATGAAACTATCCAACAATTGAAAAATGCTGCAGGAGATTGACTGACGGTCCAATACCACCCAACTTTCTCACCGGTGATTCCCAGGCCCAATAACATGAAACATTTAGGTTTCAAAGAACTTTGAGAATCGAATCAATATTTTCAATAATCAATGGACAAAAGATCACGACAATATCAATCGTCCTATTTAAACAATAATTGATTAATATCGGACAAAATCAGGTGAATATACTTATTTGATTCATGGACATTTAAAACATTGTATTAAGCTCAAAACAACATTTAAGAATAAAGTTTATTTGGAAGAAGCTTTCAAAACTTTATTAAAGAGTGAGTTTTGTAAAGAAAAGCCCAAAACATCATTTGGAAGTAAATTTGATATAAAAGAACTTGAAAATATTATTTAAGAGTGAATTTTTGTGCAAAGAAGCTTGAAACTTAAGAAACCTTTGTTATCTGGCAAAATATTTTTTAAATGAAAATTATCAAGTAAAACAAGTTAGAAACCTTTGTTAAACGGCAAAAGATTTTCAAAATGGCACTTTATTTTTCAAATAGCAATTATCAAGTAAAAAAAACTTTTCAAAGAGGAATTAATAGTTTCTGAGGATGTTTTAGTCCATAAATCTCAATAAGGAAATGAATTCGGATCAAGTTGAAAATGTTCAAAACTTTCAAGATATTGGGGAGGATGCTCAATAATTTACTAAGGAATCAAGATCTTACACTAGGCCAAAGATATGGATAGCCATAATTAACTTACCCAAAGTTCTTTCATATGATCATTACTGATTTTCCTCATCAACTCTATAAATCTTAACTTGATGATCTTTCCAAAGATGACTTCTAATCAACAATTCAACAGTCGAATTTTCGTCTATACCTGTTTCTATTTCTCGGTGGACCTAGGAAGTCGAATTCCACTAGCCTTTTTTGAAGTTTTTCTATGTATTTTTGAATAATTCTTAATTTTAAAATTATCTACACTGGATGACGTTTCTAACGATATATTATATTAGCTAATTTGATAAGGGGAATATCAGTTTTGAAGCTTTGAAAGTTAAAGGTATTGCAGTGATGATGAGGTACTCAAGAGAGAGTTTGTGTATTTGTGTGTGATGAAAAATCTCCTCTACTTATAGTTTTTGAGGAGGGACTAATTGTAAAGAAATGAGGGATTAGGGGTTAAAATACAAAGAATAAAAATTGAGGTGGATGGTTAAGATTTTGCCAAAACATGGGCATGTTATGGATGGATGAGATTTTGCCAAATTTCTAATGTGTTGCTCCAATCAAAACTTGGTAAAGAAAGATGCAATGGCTTATGATAATTGATCCACACAAAGGATTAGAGTGGTCCTATAGAATTTTACCAATCTTGTAAAGAAAGATGTGGATTATGAAAATTTTGCCAAGTATGATGTTGAGTGTTAGAGCTAAATTAAGATAAGGTGTAGAAGGATGAGTTGGTGCAAAGTGGTTTGATATGATTTGGCCAAATATTATGCAAAATGAATGAATGAAAGTTTGCCAAAGATGATGATGAAGTGTAAAGTTTGGAAATAGAATAAGATAGTGTGCAAAGTTGACCAATAACTTCTAACCAAACAATGTGCAAAGTGTATGAATGAAATGTTGCCATTTTTCCAATCATATGCTTATTAAATTTTGTAAAATAACAACTATATTCTTAGGTTATATGTGCAGGTGTGTGGTCGAATTTTGGCTTCAAAAAGCAAAAGAAATTTTGAAAATTTTCTTGAAAATTTGGAATGAAATTTAAAGTGCAAAAATATTAGAAAAATTTGGGGTTTAAAGAGAAATAAAAAATTTTGTATAACAAGTTTTGTGCATGTGTGTCACAATTTTAAAAATCATTAGAAAATATTTAAAAATCACAAATAATGTTTAAAAATTATAGAAATATTTTTATGCATGAAAAAAATATTGTTATGCATGGATAAAATTTTATTAATAAAATTAAGAAATTTTATGGGGTGTTACATTGGTTGCACCTCTCTTGTATGTTATCCACAGGGCATTTGAAAAAAGAGATTGGATACTAACTAATTTATTTTATAACAGTTAGTGGCTTGTTATAAAGGTGAAGGCATCTTTATAAATATTCAAACTTTATTGGAAACTTAACAAAATCTTTGGGAAGTTTTTTTTTTTTTTTTTTTCCTGTTTACTACCATAGTTCAAGCCCTTTGTTGTAGTTTGGATGATATCATGCCTGGGGGATGATGTAAACATTTTCCTGCACAAGTTTTGGCTTTGTTTATGCTTGGTATAGGTTCGATAATTGAATGTCCTTTCAGGGATTTTTGGAGAAGAAAGAGTTTGATTGCCCTATAGAGTTCTTTCTAAATACCTTGGTGAATTTCAAATCAAGGTAAAGATTTGTCGGGACTGGATGCTTTGGAATTTCTAGTTAAGGAAAAAAGAAAATTTGATTAAAGACAAAATCCCATTCTTTTCAGGATTTTTGGAGATTTTGGAGATTTTATCTTGTTTCCTTGTTGGTCTAGGTTTTTATATTTCCTAGCTAATTTAGGTTTATGCACAAACTATAACTATGTCCTTTTAGTTTTCCTAGGTTATGGTCCTATGGTCTAGTGTGAGATGTTTTAGGCCATCCATAGATTACATCTTTTATGGCGCCTTGAGTTATTTGATAACCTTTGCTCTTGAGAGAGTTTGAGAAAAATATATACTGAAAAGATATGTTTACGCCTTTTGTAACTCTCTTAGAGAAGTGGTGTTTTGATGTCTTTGTACTCTCATTTATAACCTCCCTCATTGGTGTTAGTAATAACCTCCTCTTCACTTGTGGATGTAGCCCTATTTTGGGTGAATCACATATATTCCTTTTGTTTGCTTTGTTTTATCATATTTCTCATTATGTCATTTTTGTATGCACTCCTTATGCTGACTTTGGCCAATGTATTTCTCAACGAGTGGTATTAGAAATAGGGTTCATTACTCTTGCTGCTGATAAACACTAGTATTACTTTTGATTATGCAAAAGTTTGAGAAACTTGATTTGAAGACCCGATTTCCTTTTATGGGAGTCATTTGATAATGGTTCTGGCATTAAGGAGTTGGACTATAGCCTGTTGAGATTAGAGGATGCCTGTAATTTTGGAATTTTTGTAGATTGGTAGCACCTCTCTTGTGTGTTATCTATAGGCATTTGGTGAAAGAGATTTGGATACTAACTAATCTGTTTTTTGACAGTTAGTGACTTGTTATAAAGGTGCAGTCATCTTTATAAACATTCAGACTTTGATGGAGGCTTGACAAAACCTTTGAGATAAAGATTTTCCTTTCTATTTACTACTACAATTCACGCCTATTGCTATAATTTGGATGATCTCTTGTTTGGGTGGTGATGTAAACTTTTTTTTGCACAAGTTTTGGCTTTGTTTGCGCTTGGTGTAGGTGTGATTATTTGATGTCCTTTTAGGGATTTGTGAAGAAGATAGAGTCTAATTACCCTATGGAATCGTTTCTACATACCTTGGTGAATATCAAACCAAGGTATAGATTTGTTGGGATTTGGTCCTTTGAAATTCCTTATTGAGGAAAAGAGAGAATTTGATTAAAGACATAATCCTATTTTGTTTAGGATTTCTGGAGAGTTTGGAGATTTTCTTTTATTTCCTTGTTGGTCTGGCTTTCTATATTTCCTAGTAAATTTGGGGATATACACTTACTAAAAATATGTCCCTTTAGTTTTCCTAGTATTATGATCCTATGGTCTAGTGTGAGATGTTTTAGGCCATTTATAGATTGCGTATTTTATGGCACCTTAAGTTAGCTAATATATCTTTATTTTTGAGAGAGTTTGAGGAAAATATATATTAAGCGGATTTGTTTATGTCGTTTGTAATTCTTTTAAAGAAGTGGCATTTTGATGTCTTTGTACTCTTGTTTGTAATTTCTCTTGTTGGTGTTAGTAATAATCTCCTCTTTGTCTATGGATGTTTTGGATGAATCGCATAAATTTCTTTGTCTGCTTTGTTTTATCATGTTTCTCAATATATTGTTTTGCATGGGCTCGCTATGTTGGATTAGGCAAATTTATTTCACAACAACATCACTAGAAGATACAAAATAGCTACCCATCAGAAAAAAAAAAAAAGAAAGATACAAATATCCACAGACTACACATAATATGGGCGTAAGCATACATCAAGACACCACTTCTATAATTCAATAGACTCCACACCTAATGTAGTCCTCAATTCAAATAGTTATAAGGCAAATATTTATGGTAGCACATTGAACTGACAATTTATTAGGCAAATGCTTCGTATTTACTTTGAAAAGTTAGGTCCTTGACATATGTCATATGAGTCATCAAATGGAATCAGTGGCATAAAAAAGGAAGACTTCTTTATAGGGAACTTACAAATCTACATTCTAAGACCCAACTGTCATAAGCATTTCATTATCCAACTTATTCACTCCTTTATGCATTCATGAATTGATTTTTGTAATAATTGAGTAGAAGCAATGGAATGCCTAAAAACTTGACTGGGTAAAGAACGTAATTAAAAGGTACATATTAAATTAATCACAAAGCAACAAACAAGAAATTAAATTCCAAACAATTTCCAGATTAATCAGGCCAGTCACAAAGTTGAAAGGCAAAATCAAAGTGCATGATTCTCCAACTTTCGAAGTTCTAACCAAGTAAAAATAAGTAGTTCAGCGGAAACACTAGCTTATATTACAACTAGTCTTCCAATTCTCCAAGATCTCAGGAGAATAATTAGACAAATCATAAGAATATGCAAGCGTCAGAGCACGTTCCACTACATCTACACATATAAACATACGCACATAAATAAGTTGTGATTTCTCTCTGCAGGTTTTGAAATTGTCCACCATGGTTTTAGTGGAAAAATCAGAGAGAAAGATTGTGAGATTAGTACAAAAAGTGGTTGAAAAGATTTAGGGAGAAAATTGTAATTTCAATTCCATACTGAGTTGAATCTTTCATCCCTTGAGTGAACAATTCCTAATCACACATAGTAATGGGAACAGGGCAAGCTTGGCGATAAAATCGAGCTGGCCAACCCTTGCACTCCAGCCAATCAAAATTGGCTTTCAGTATTTGGGATGCCATAGTCCATGGTAATTGGGGCTATGATGCAAGACCCAAAATAATCCAATCCGACAATGATCTGAATTTGAATTTTAACAATATTTTTTGTTATATCAGTAAAGCTATTTAATATTAATAATTATTTTTAGTTAAAATAATTATACACTATGTTAGCCTAATATTCATGCCTCATCATTGGCATTGGACTTTGGCCTTAAAAAATTGAATTGGATCCTCTATTTCAAAATTAAGTTAGATCTCCTATTTCATAATTTAAATACATGCCACATGTATTAAATATTTCCTTATAGAAATATTTAATAATAAATATTTAAAGGAATTGAATAAGAGATGAAATACCATTTTGGAATAGGGAATACAATAGTTAAAAAATACCCCAATATAAAATGGATACTAATCAAAAAGAAGAAAAAAAAAGTCATTGCAATAATGTACAATGGTATTTTCAAGATAAGCAAATTTAACTAACCTAAAATGTACGTTAAGTCAAAAATTTTAGCTTTTTAATAAATCTCAGATCTTAATTGTATATTATTTCATAAAATTGCATATCATATATTACTTAATTGTTTTTTAAAAAAAAGATATGTGTATAAATTTAATTGGATTGAATTTTTCTATTGAATTTTGAGTACCTATCAAACTTGGATACGAATTCAAAAAGAATAGATCCCATAAATTATTGTGTAAAATCCAAATATTTACATTGCTTATTAGGTTTGGATCTATAGTATTGATTTGATCTAGAACGACCCCAATGATAGCCCTACTTTAAGTCTAACAAAGATAAGCGCGATTTATTTCATATTAAATTTCAAAATGATTAATTTTTGTCTCATACTCATTTAAATGTTGTAATTTTGTGTCTGATCAGGATGAGAGAGGAACGAGGGGGAGGATGAGGAGAAAGTATGTCTATTTATTAAATATTATAAGGTTCCATGCTCACATCATTAGATCTCATTTAATGCTCTTGAGTTTGGCATCATAATATCGATTACAATTAACTTTTAATTTCTATTTAATCACACATTAGTAAGTTTGGGTGCTATATTTTAAAAATAAAATAGAAGAGACTACATAAAGCATATCTTTCTTTCTTTCTTTCTTTCTTTTTTTCCTTCTATTTTGATAGTTAACCTGCAGGAATTTCATTCAATCACCCCATAATCCAATTGGCGCTGTCCCTCATTACAAAAATAGTAAATTGGGACTTTTTGAAAAGGGACATAGCTTAACCAGTTGCATGATGTTGCCTATCTAGCAAGGTTGTGGACAATAAAATTAGTGTTACGAGAAATATTATGTACATACCAAAGAGGGAAAAAGTACAAGAAGCCTATGGATTGCCTAATATCTACAATCGAATTCTAATGGGGTGGGAATGTAGCATCATAAACCATACAAACCACTTCTTGTGAGTCTGATTCAAACTCTACTCTTTCCAATTTCTAGTCATTTGCAAGTTTAAATGCAAAGGCCAATGCCTTCATTTCTGCCATCATGGAGTTAATTTCCCAGCTGATTTTAGTTGTTATAGCAAGAAAGTATCCATGCGAGTTGGGATGATCACAGTGCTAACTATCTTACCATGAATAAATAAGGCATCAATTGATTTTTCATGTAATCATGAGAATGGGTCTTCCATCGTGGAGAGGGAATCCAACCCCGAATTATCTTAAAAAGCCTATAAATGATTTTGCGTGCCTTTGTCTGGAATTTGATTAATCCAACACTTATTAATCACTTATTTTTCATGGAAGACTTTTTTGCAGATCGACTAGATTTTATACAGTGTAAGAGCTGAGAAAGTGAGGAATTCGACAAAATGTTCCAGATCCACTATCGTGTGCTTTGGCTGGAGGACCAGCTTTTTAATCTAGAGATTAATCCCATCATTTGCAAGTTGGTGGATTTGAATACCCCACTATGAGAGAGACAATAGTGTTTCAGCTACTGGGCATTGAAGGAAAAATGATATCGCCTTTACAAATGAAAGCCACAATGAATATGGGATAAATCCTCAATTGGTAGTACTTCTACCAAGGTTGTTTTATTGGAAGACCATTATGTAGCAATCTCCAAAGAATTTAAGTCTATCATGAAGTTGAGCTCTCCAAAATTTCTTTTTCAAAGCACTGATAGGACCATTTGGCTCTGGAATTTTGAGCTCGGCCAATCAAATATGCAACCGTTGTTAGAAGTACTCAATTGTTAGAGTCCAGATTAGGTGGCTTGGTTTCTCCAAGGGAATAATTGAGATTTTTAGCATCTCGATAAAAATTTCACACGAAAAGAAAGATTGAAGCTTTGAGATATCCTAGCAACATGAATCAAAGTTCATGAGACAACCCACATGGCAAAATTCAATAATCACCACTTGGTTCAAGTGATCATAGGGCGGGATAAAGTGAGGAAAAGAGGGAATCCACGGATCTTCCTATATCCAAACTTGAGAATTGAATGCAATTAGGAAACATTCACTATTTGTAATAATATCCTTACATTTCAAAATACCTCCCAAATTTATGAGTAGCCCGAAAATTTTTTTGCGTAGTTAAGAAAGTCCTTCAATCCAAGGAATTTTCTAGTAAGAAGTTAAAACCAAAGAGAGTTATGGGATTGGACCGTTTTCAAGGTGAGTTTTGCAATTAAAGCTCAATTAAAGAATTTCCTAATTTTCTAGTCAATTCCTCCACCGTTCTTGGGAAAGCAAATTTAATCCCAATCAATAAAAGATGTCTTACATTTATTTGGTTCTACTCCAAAATAGAAATTTCTCTTATGGCTTTCCATTTTCGAACCTAAAGAAATTGGAAGTAGACATGTCGACATTTGATAAACTGGGAGAGCTCGAGCAACCAATTTTATCATAGTAAAATGCCTGGCAAATGAGAGCTATTAACAAGGACCAAAAATGAGGTTGATGAAATACATAAGGAAATCCGGTCCATAAACTTAAAATCAAAACCAATACTTAAGAGAATTTTGCAAAAGCAACTTCCATTCAACATGATCATAAGACTTAGTAAGATCATTTTTGATATCCATGAGTTACTTTTTCTCATTTTGATTATTTAGGAAGTGCAAAATTCTTGGTTAATAATGATGTTATCTTTAATCAAACTACCCATAACAAAGGCCATTTGCGGAGTAGAGATCGATTTATCTAAGAGCTATTTGAGTCGATTTGCAAGAAATTTGGTAATTTGTAAACCACATTTCAAAGACGGATTAGTGAAAAATGATAAACTTGAGACGCTTTTTCAGATTTTAGAATTAAGAAAATAAACGCGTGATTCTTGGATCTAAGGAGTGATCTGGCTCTGAAAAAGTATTGAGCTATATTAATATCTCTGTGTGCACAATAGGCCAGACCTGTTTGGAGGTGGAAATCCATCCAACCATGGGGCAGTGTTTGAATTCAAAGAGAGCAGGCATAACTTAATTTCATCACTATTTAAGATTTCATACAACAACTTATTCTCTTCGGCTATGATCAAGGGAGCCTATTCTCTTTGTGAAAAAGATTCCAAAAATAGCTCACAAATTTGTCACCAATATCATTATTATCATACATATAAGATCTATCAAAACATTTGATTAGAAAGATATGGTTAAACTTCCTATAGAAAAGGATAGAAATGTGAAAGAACCTAACATTAGCATTATCAAATTTTGAACCAATTAAGATGGGATTTTTGGGGCCAAAAGTTGGCCTCTCTTTGAAGAAGGACCTCCAGCTCATTTTGTAGCATATCCATCTGAAAGTTTTCCTCCGTAAGGTCTTTCTTTTGAAATTTTGTGATCTTAGATTGGGTGATGAAGATTTTGAAATAAATACCAAAGTGGTTATGGTTCCAAACTTTGAGTTCTGACTTGATGTTAGAGCTTTTTTTTTTTGGTAAGAATGAAAGGAGGTGAGCTAGCAGCATGAAGACTGCAATTATCTAGACAACATTACCACAAATTAGATTGCCAATCCACATTGCATAGAAACAGAATGGTTTAGGGCTATATTTTTTATTTAACATCAAGTCCAAGAGTAGTGGCTTATGGCCAGATTTCGTGACCTAAAGATAGAATATCGATGCCCAAGGAAATTTAGCTATCCAACTTTATTGGCAATAGCTCGATCAAGCATTTGTGAAATAGGGCTTTAGAAATCAACCTATCTTGTTGTATGAGAAAAAGTCAAAGCCTCTTTCCCTCTACCCAAAAACTTACAAAATGTTCTCCTATGATGGCCCACATATCATCTACACTCAAATTCTCTATTGCCATGCTCACTACCTCAACTTCTCCTTGTACACCCAAATCCCTAGAAATTCTCTTTAATCTTGTCATCAATATCAACTCTCTACCGAATACTAAACATCCACTGGCTTTACCTAAATTTGTCATCCCTATCCCTGTGTATCTCCAAGTTGAATAGTCAAAGGCATATATCCCAAAACACATGACATAGGGCCCTGACGCCATGCACCCAAAGCACATAGTCCTAATTCCTAAAAAATTCCAATAACATCCAAAGGAACCCAACTTATAAGTACCCCATCAACTCAAAAAATAATTGACCTAATTCTCCATCTCTTGGCTCAAATACCTCAAATTCACCAAATTCTCTCCACTCGAATTTTACTCAAAATTTAGGTCCATTTCCCATCATCCCTAACTTGGAACATTGCTTTATCTCAAGCCAAGATAACCACTCTATCTCCATACCACACTATTCAAAGAGTTTCCACCATATACAACTAGCTTCTACTATTATCCAAAATCGACGTATATTTAGAGCTGAAAGATGGATCTGCAACTAGGCCTGTAAAAAATATCTAAATATCCATTTAGCCATCCCCAACTCTATTGGATATTTATGGACATTATTCATATCCGAGCATATTCAGATATATCTTTATCCATATCCCATTGCTAACAATACCGAATTTGGATATAGCAGTATTTGCATGAAAAATATCCTCATTCAAAAAATTATTTGCATTTGCATATAATTTTCTATATATTTGTTTATATAAATAATATAATGTACAGACACTAAATAATATATAAAATAAAATCTAAAAATTGTACATTATGTATTAAACGCTTAGGCTTTGTTTATTTTAAAGAACCTACCAGTCTCAAGGCTGGGAGTTAGACAAACCCCTACCAATTTATGAGATCAGAAATTTGAAATGTGACAAGAGGAAATCACTTAAATAATAAGTGCTACTCCCTATCACAATGAAAACAAAAACTTGGGAAATTCCATTTATCCATTTTAATAAGACCAACTAAGTGTGGAATAGATGATCACCTTCGATAAAACTGAGCCATCTCGTGCACAAGCTAAATTTATTGGTTGGTGTCCCTCACAAAAATATGAGTAATACGTATTATCAAACTTTCCATAAGCTTACATATTTTAAAGAATATTGCCTAGTTGCCATGGTCCTCTATTTTCCATTACAATAAGGTGGATAGTTTTTTATTCTAGCTCTACCCACACAATGTCATGGCCCCTATCAATGCAGTATTGAAGGTCCATGTAGTTGAACCCAATTCTTTGATCTAATGCTAACAAATTCAAAGAAAATAGAAAGCACATCATCCAAAAGGATTTCACATAACTCGTCCTGCCCTTGCAAGTTCAGGATTTCCTTTGCTAGCCCCATTTGTATTAAGTTTAACCATTCACGTGGAGGTTCTCTTTTTCCAAACAAAAAGCTTAGGAAATGGGCATCGTGGTCAATGAAACAAGAGTACAGGGCATTAAGCTTATTGTAAGTCTCCTATCCATTGATTAATTATGAAAAATCTGCTAATGTTATGAAGGTAATGTACAATGTCCCCAATAATACGACGAGTACTAATCGAGGTGCCTTTGTGTTTTGAATCATTTCTTTCCACATAAACCAAAAGATGAGGCATGGAATCACAGATCAAATATGGTCTAGGGACGACACTGTTGAGCGTCAATATTGAGTCAGAGTAGAAATATTGTTTTTGGCAATATGGTTGATATGAAACCACTTCCTAAAAGTATCTCAAACATTCAATGCAATGGGTCTATCTAGGAAGACATGCTCAAAGGTTTCAACTTCATTGCAGTATTGATAGTGGGAAGAAATTGGAACTCTCTTTTGTTGTAGGCAAATATTAATGGGAAGTCATTTATTTAACAACCTCCACATGAAAATGGTAACACAGAGAACGGTGAGGGGATTCCACATATAAGAAAACATATTTTCTCGAGGTTATCTATTAGCAAGTGTTAAAGTATCCTAAGGGAGATCATTTCCAAGCTAATACATTCGAATACCACGTAGGAATAAGTGGCGCATAGATTTGCTCCACCAACTGTGCGGGTAAAGTTTCATGTAACAATTCGTAATTCCAAACTCCATTGGTCAAAAACTTCTAAGGGTTGCTATCATCAAGAATGGTGTGGCATAGCGTTTCACCATCGACCTAATAATCAAGCCAAAAGAAAACATCTTCATTGCTTAGGCTTCAAAATAGTTGCGGTTCAACAATGTGTCGGATTTGACCCAAACATTTCCAAACAAGGGATGCATTTTGTGGGATAGAAATAGCTCTAATATAACCATGTTAGACAAGTTTTGGCTCAAAAATTTTGCCCAAAGTGATTGTTGGTGCCAAAACTTCCACCAAAGTCTACTAGAAAATGCTTAAATGACATCCCGAAGTTTACAAATATCAAGACCACTCTCACTAGCAGGGTAAGCAATTTTATTCCATGAAGCCCAATGGATCGTGTGCTAATCTCTACAATCACTTCTAAAAAACTAGTTCAGAAACTTGCCAGTATAACTAAGAACAAAGATTGGAGGCAGTAGGACTTGGAAATGGTATAAAGACAAGAGCAAAGGAAACTTCTAATAAGAGTAAGCCCCCATCCAAAGGATATAATAATTTGATCCCAATCCCTTGTCTTATTATGGATCTTGTCAATAAGATTATCAAACAGTATGATCTTTTTCTGGCGAACAAAGATTTGAGTTGCCTAATGAGTCATCAGAAGATAATTAATTGTAAAACCAATGATGAGTTCAAGCTTTATACATGAAGGATAGGACAATATTTTCCCATGATGCATGAGCTGTGCAGAAATGACCTCATGTTTATGGAAAAAATTCATAAAAGTTTAGGTGTTGCAGTTTCAAGAAGTAGTAAAAATGATGATATCGTTTGCATAAGCCAGGTGATAAACGTTGCATCTCACTCTCATAAGCATTTCAATAAAGAATTCTGCTCAAATAAATTGTCTAAGCATCTTTAGAGCTACTTAGCAGCAAGTATAAAATGTGTGGGAGAAAGCAGATTCCCTTACCTCAGGCCGCAACTAGATGGGAAGAAGCTCGCATTACTGCCATTCACAATGATAGTGAACTAATAATTATAGATGTAATTATGAATAAGGTTGGTTGTTCCTTTTACAAAGCACCTTAAATAAGAAACTCCATTAGTCCAATAGTTGGCATTGGCCATATAAAATTTGAAGATTACTTTATGGACTTTTCCTCTTTTAGAATGAACAAGTTCTTGTGCAAGAAAAATATTGTTACTAATCGTGCACCCACTAACAAAGCCACTTTGTGAGAGAGAGATCAGGCAGGGAAGGATCACATTGAATTTGGTGTAAAAGAGTTTCGACATAATTTTGTCTGTAACATTACAAAGAATAATTGGCCAATAATTCCCGCAAGATGAAGCTGATTCTTTTTAGGGAATTAAGGCAATAGAGATATCCATAAAGCTTCTAAACATGCGATTACTATTAAAGAATTCCTGAACAGCCTCATGCATATCCTGGATGAAAATTTACTAAGAAGTTTGAAAGAAATGCGAAGAAAACCCATTAGGGCTTGTAAACCTATCTAGATCGATAAACTCACATCTTATATCGTAAGATATTCACAAGCAGCAACCGATTTAGAATTTGTCAAAAGTAGACAAATGTGAGTAAAATCATACTCTTTAAGCTCAGTAAGTGTTGAGAGCAAATTTTTGGAAAAAAAAAAGAAAAAATCATGGCAGAATTCGTTAGAAAGCGATCTCCATCTTGTATTCAGTATATTGTGGACCTTGCCTATTTCTTTTGAACATAATTATGAAAGAATTTCGTGTGTCTATTACTTTGTAGAGCTAAATGACATGAAGTAATTTTAGTCACGAAACTTAATTTTTTTGGCATTAATACAACAAATTCAAATACATGATTAAGAATGCTAACAATGGATACAGTACTCTCTCAATATGATATATGTATCCTGACTATTAGAATGAATGTTGGATACTTGAATATTTGACTAGTATCAAATACATGGGCATATGGATTTTCATTTTCAATATTTGATTAAATTCAAATTTCAATATCTGCATCCAGATAATAACATAATACGAATATAGATATACTAATTTTTGCATTCATATTTCGAATTTATAGGCATATCTGCAAGCCAATCTCCAATCTAATTACTTTGGAATCGTGATAGTAGAATGTATCTACATTCACAACTCATTTGCCCGAAATGATGTCCAATCTTCTCAAAATTTTTCCTCTACTTGATGGCCCTGGGAGTTGAATGAATAATACCATGAAATGCCTTGCTTGGGATTGTTGTGGGATTGTCCATCCCTCGACAAGAAATGCACTTAGGGCACTCATCTCTCAACACAAACCACAATTTCGTTTCCATTGTGAAACAAAAATCCACTCCAAATGAATACATCTCTTTCTTTCATCTCTCTCTTTTTCTAATCATTGTGTTGTTCCCTCAGTCGGTCATCTAAAGGGCATCTACCTTGCATAGTCATGTGATGTAACAATCCGAAAATTTTTCTAATTAAATTTTCAAATATTTGCTTCTAATTAATAAATATTTTTGACACTTTGAGAATTTTCTCACGATCACAATATTTTATCCCATCCGAAATTTTTTTGCTTACACCAAAAATTTTCATATGCATTATTTTGGCCTAAAAGAAAAATTTTAGTCTAAACTTTGGCTCAAAATTGTGCCAATCCCAACCTAACCTACAAATTATACACTTCACAAAATATATATATATATGAGTGTACATGTATGGTCGGCCAAACCGCTCTTAGTTAAGGGGATTTTCAATTTTCTAATCTAAATTAATCTTGCCCAAGTGTTTAGTAAAGCATGAGCCAATTGACAAGAGCCATAGGAATTTGACACCTTGCACAATAATTTAGAAATGGCAATTGGATCCCAAAACTTGGCCTATAAGATTGATTCTTTGTCTTGCAAGACAAACACAATTTCTTGCTCCAATCTCTTGCCTTCTATACGCACAAAAACTCTCATCTTTTCTACTACCATTTTTCAAGTTGCACAACTTCAATATCTTTCAAGGCTTTGAAGCATAAAATCAAAGGGGAAAAGAGTAAGGTTAGACACTTGGTAAGCTCAAACCTTAATTATATGGTGTTATATAATATATGGTTTAAGTGGATCAAAGTTATAACAACTAAGTGCTTTTGGTTTCTATAGGAAGTTTTGCTTGAGATTTGGAAGTCTTGACACCACTTTTAGAAATAAGCTAAGGAGGTAAGAATTATGGCTAACCTTTGATTTTATTTTTTAAGCTTGAAACCCTATGTTATTGTTGACCTTGCCTTATGCTGAAATCTTGGAAACATATGCGATGAAGAAATTCTTGGACACTTGTACTTGTATGTAATATTTACCGTTGTTGTGTGATCATGATTCCTTTAACAATATGGAGGCTATTGGAGTTGAGAACTTGGATAAAATAAAGACTTAATCATCTTAAAACTTATCAACATAAAAATTTGAGATTTTTGCAAAATCTCTTCAAAGCTTTGATCCTTCAAAATCTTGAATGATGAACAACATAATCTTGTTCTTGTGAAAATTAAGTTTCAGCTATCTTACTAAATTTAAAAAAAAAAGAAAATTAAAAAGATTGGGTGTGACCACACCCCTATTTGGGCGCACTAGTGCCTGGGACTGGGGGTGCATCCACGCCCATTTTCGTGTGCAATCACGCCTACTCCTAGACACTTTAAGTGTATTTTGGCCTCTTTTTGCCTTTATATGCTATATCTCATTCCGATAAGCTATCTAAATCTGAATATTTGTTTTATGTGTTTAAAATTTGAATCGAATTGATTGATAAGATCTGAACCTCATTTGAACTTTGATAATTAAATTCGAATGATTATCGTTGCTCTTGAAACCTTTTGTGTGTTGGTTTGATAGGTTCTTAGGAAGTCTCAAGAGGGATGTTGGATGGCGTCGAGCAGCTAGTTGGTCCCTTGGAGGGCTTTTCACTCATTAGATAATTTCGCAGAAGCTTAGAGGTAAATTTTTGAAGGACTAGTCTATGACATACAAAACGTCAATGATTTGTCACATTATATGATCGGGTTACCCCCTCTGAGCAGCTGCTGGAGTGTGGGGCCTGTGAAGAGCTAAGGGATTATGTGTGTGATTCGAAATTATAAAGGTAACTGATCAGCCAAATACTAATTCAGCTTATGCTATTTGATTGTGTGTTTTGTTTTGAACTCTTGCATAAGTTATTGTTTTTGTTTGATTATTGGAACTGTCACAATCGTATTGCATATTTTAACTTGTTTATGAACTTCATTGGCTCTTTATTTGACCTGTTGATTTGACATGAACCTTTACCATTCCTAACTATAATTCTTACTGAGTCAGTGGACTTATTTGTATATATTACCATGCGTAGATGATTGAGCTTTCGGGACTATTTTGCTTTTGAGATTATGTTCTTTTGTTTTGATCTTCTAAATGTGGGTTTATATGGATGATATTATGCATGCAAATGGCTTGTATCCATTAGAACTTATGTGATGTTGGGCTTAGACTTGAGACATATTTTGTAATAGACATTTGAGAATTTTGAAGTTGATGTATATGTTTAGGTGTTTATATAGTTATTTTCTCTCATATTTATGTTATCATGCTAGAGGTTCGCCTACCCATGGGTAGCGTTTCCAGCTTAGGGAAGGATGTCCTAGACCTTGAGGCATTACATGTGATATTCATGTCAGTATTATCTCTCAAACTCTTTGACTCATTAATGCTTTTGTTTTATCTCACTTCGATAAACCATCATGGCAACTCACGATCCTGCAATCCCAAGTCCTAAACATTGGTTCTGGACTGAATTTCATAAAGCTACTCCATTTGTTAATAATCATTGGCTAATCATTGGCGACTTTAATGTGCCACTTCTCAAGCAGGCCACATATAAGATATCATTACAATAAAAAAAATTGCAATTTAGTGGCATTAATTTAATAACATTTTAAGAAAGAAAATTGAGTATAGTACTACCTATACTTTAGGCAAATTTTAAGCTTGATATTCCGATAATTAGGGTGATTGAAAATTACATGAAGTTTTTCAAGCCATCCCTTAAAGACCCCAATAAGAATATTAATAAATTTATTCAGATTCATGATACAATCACAAAGTTATTCCCTTTCTCCATAAAAGGAGATGCCATTGAATGGTAAAATTCTTTACCAAAATAGTCCATTAATTCTTCGATGGACTTGGAGATTTAGTTTCTCTCCAAATATGTGTCACCAAAAAAACAGCTACACTAGGGAAAGAAATCAAACGTTGGATAAGAAGAGTTGGGGTCTTTGTCCCAGCCATGGACTACCCAGGTACATTCAAGTACATACTTTTTATTAAATTTAACTAGATCCTCTAGACAAATATTAGATTAGTTAAGAAAAGGGTCTTTTTTATCCGAGAGAACGAGGGACCTTTATAGTAAATTAGATCAACATGCCACTAACTCCACTTTGGAAAATAATGAGAGAGAAGGAGCTAAGTAAATAGATACTGTTCATGAGGTAGATTGAATCATTACAAGGGAAGCAAAGATAGACTTGATTGTAAAGAATTTAAATAAGATCAGAACAAGTAAAATCCAACAAGTAGTAGTGATAGCAATGAGTGCAAAGAAAGTCAACTAACATATTAGTGCCTTTATAGTGTGTAGTGGCTCTAGTTTGTATGTGCAGCTCGGAAACTCAAAATAATCCTCATTCTAGCAATTACAATCATGGATGGAGACAATACCCAATTTTTTCTTGAAACAATAATCAGGGGCAAATCTCAACACCACAATACTAGCAATTACACAGCAACCCCCCAAAAGAGAAGAAGACTTCCCTAACGGAGATGATGTTGTAGTATATAACTAGGAATGATGTTGCTGTAAGAGCTATGGAAAATCAAATAAGGCAATCAGCTAATGCCATAAACACTCGTCTTCAAAGGGCCTTGCCAAGCAGTACTGAGATAAACCCTAAAAGAGAAAGGAATGAGCAATGCCAAGTAGTCATATTAAGTTGTGTTTGAAAGAATTACAAGAGGTTACAAAACTTCGAAAGAGGAAAAAGCACCATCTACTTAAAAATACAATGACGTAGAAAAATGTGTCAATGTATCAAATCATATTCCTAAACTCCATTTTCTCCAATGGCTTCATAGGTAGAAATTGGATAAATAATTTCAAAAGTTCTTAGAAGTTTTTAAGAAACTTTATATTAATAATCCTTTTGCTAAAGCTTTGGAACAAATGCCTAGCTGTGTTATAAATTCATCATGCATATATTATCAAAGAAAAGGCATTAAGGGGATAATGAGATGGTCACATTAACTAAAGAGTGTAAAGCAATAATTCAAAACAAAGTTCCACACAAGTTAAAAGTTCCAAACAATTTCAAAACTCCTTGCACTATTGACATAAACTTCACGTGTAGAGCATTCTGCGATATAGATGCAAGTATAAATTTAATATTTTATTCGATATGTTAGAAATTGCAACAAGAAGAAACTAGGCCCATAACATCACTTTACAGCTAGCTGATAGATCTCTCACTTATCCTACAGGAGTTATTGAATATGTACTCATTAAAGTAGATAAGGTCACATTCCTTGCTGATTTTATTATTCTTAATAGAGAGATAGATAGTGACGTCATGGTCATCCTTGTAGGGCCAGTTTTAGCTCTTGGTAGGACCCTTATTGATGTACAAAAGGGAGAATTAATTATGAAGGTTTAAGACCAACAAGTTACTTATAATATTTTTAAGACCATAAAGTTTCCTAATGAAGCTAATAAATGTTTTTCTGTAAGTAGTGTGGATAGCCTTGCAGAAAAGAATTTACAAAATAAAGTAATTAAAGGCCCCTTGAAGGGAGCATTAACCGGTCCAAACGATGATCAGAATGAAGCAATCCAAGAAAGAGATAGAACTTGAAGGATAAGTTCAATGTGAATTGGGGAGGGACAACTAATCATCGACAAGCCACCATCACCTTGAAGAATGTCATATGAAAAATCCTAATTGTCAAGTCGGCAACTATAAATCAAGCATCACTTCAAAGGCAACCCAAGAATTTATTACCTTCTATCATTTTTAATTTTGTTCTCTTTCACTAATCCTTTATTTTACATAAATTTCTAACATTCTAGAGTTAAAATTTTGCAAGTAGACAAAAAAATAACCAAAAAAAGATGTGAAAAACACTATTTTCGGCGCCCAAGTGCCCAAAATACCCAAGATAGTGGGCAAGATTTTAATTTTACATAACTTGGCAGTAGGGCACCGAGTTCGAGACATAAAAAATCAAAAAGTGGCTGACCAAGGCAACCAAGCATAATTCCCCACTTTCTTCAACCTATTTGCACCTTAACTCAATAGACAATCACCATACCTCCTATACCGACCACCTAAAGGCACCAATCCCTCTACCAACCCATTATGTACTACAATCATTTCATCCTTTTCATCAATTTTTCCTTATGTTTACACATGAAACAAATCATATTTTTCACTTTTTCAACACCACCACTAGCCTAACACCACCATATTCTTCCCAATGCTACACTGCGACCTTGTCGAAGTTCTTATTTTTTGATGACAGAGTCTCACTGCTCTCTCCTATTTTCTTAAATTTTTTAGTTATGTGTTCAAATGTTTGATGAATTCTTGGATTTAGGATTTGAAATCTTGAATTAGAATTCCAATTTGAAACCATGTTTCCAAACATTCAATCGTTTTTCTTTATGGTGACTCTCATATCTTTGCCCCCTTCCTACTTAATATATATTTACATGGACTATTTGAAATTGCAATTTTTCTGAGTACAGTCTTTGAGCAAGAAAGTGTTGTGTTTCTATTGTCAGAAATCTAATTGCTATTTCTTTCAACTATCTATGCTTAGCAATGTGCTACTCCCAATAGGCTTGTGATGCTCATTGGTCGTGTCCTAAAATACATATTGAGCAGTGATCCATTGATTTTTCTCTTTACGTGCCTATTGCTATTTACATTGCCAAAATTTTTTTGTTTGGCCCTTGACCCAATTATGTTTAATATCTTTTCGTCTAGGTCATAACCCTAATCATGCTATTGAATGGACTTTTGTTCTAACATTTCTTTTGCAACAATAACTAAGATGAGAGCTAAAGTTAAGCCAAAAGAATGATAGGCAACACTTTATTAGCAAGAGCGAGTGATGAATGTATGAGTCCACATGATTCATTCCCCTTTAATTTTTCTCTTTCTCTCATCTCATGTATACATATATTCGTTGCACTTTCTTTTTGCATTAGATTGGTTTTTTTCTTAGGGGATATTATTTTTCATTGTCATGCATATATTCATAGTTCTTTATGTTTTTATGCTTTGATGATAAAGTATCTCTCAAGTTTGGGGTACTTTACCAACTAGAATATAAAGACCATTCTTTTTCTCTCATTTCATATTCAACATAGAGCCTTTAGAAACCTGCAGTACTCTATCTCAAGCCCTGTATTCACATTGATTCACATCCAATGTGCTTAGAGAGATCAGATTCTTCTTCAACTTTTAAACATGACACACCTTATTCAAAGTTCTGATCATCCCATCATGCATTCGGACATTAATTGTGGGAACGCCAACCACTCTACTTGAAGTATTATTTCCCATAAGAACTTTGCCACCATCGTAATTTCTATAAGTGGCAAATCAGTGCTTATGAGGATACATGTGATATGAACATCCACTATCTGAGATCCACTCGAAACTCAGATATATTCAAGATTATGCCTCAATCAGCATCATCTTCAACTATCCTAGCTATGTCATATCTATTTTCATTCGAAATTTCACCTATATTATTCCCTTTACCACATTCTGGACAATTTCTTTTCCAATATCTTTTGCCTCCATACCCAAAACGTTTGTCTCTAGCTTTAAGTTTTTTCGAGAATGAGATCGGTCTCTATTTCCTTCACCCTTTTCTTTTTGCTTTCCATCACTAGAAGTGACCTTACCATTCTCGGCATCATCACTACCAATCAAATACTTTCTTAACTTATTTGAATTTAACGAGGCCTATGTGTTGATTGCATTCCACTTATGTTTTATTTGCCATTATGCATAAATAGCACCTAATTTTGAAACTGTTTTCCATCATATGGCATATATGCATAATTTTTATCTTGCACTCATTTAATGAAGCACATTAATGTTTGATTTTATGTCAATTTATTGAATAAGTCATAATGAGATTTTTTTTGGAATTAATTTGAATTTTAGATTTGAGTGGCTTTATTTTCGTACACATTGGATTACAACCAACTAGTTCAATTTTCAAACTGAATTATTTATGATTTTGAACTTTGGCATAATATTTTTTAAACTTGTTTGATTTTCTTTTGAGATGGGATCTAGAGAGTGCTTTGCCGAGAAGATAACTTAGGCCATCTTCTCAAAATATCATTGCATATCCCTAGGTCCATCTTTGAGCTTTAAAATTATTTGTCGTTTGGCAATCCAAATAGCCTAGTTTCATATTGAAAATATCTTATTTTGACCTAATCTCATATACACCAATTTGCAGGGTAAATTGCATATAGCACCTCGTGAAAAGTCGAAATAGCATATAAAGCCCTTAGAAATAAAAATTGGCTTTAAAGAACTCGTATGTCTGAAAATGATGCACCGTATACCCAAATTTGATGTGTGCACAACAGGCGCATGTATCTAAGAGTATGCATGTATTTTATAAGTCAAAATTCTAATTTTACTCTTAAGATTTAAAAAGAAAAAGAAAATTATCACATCCTTTCACTCAACCCCATCATCTTTTTGCACCCCTTCACTTTATCAAATTTTCAACCCTAAATACATCCTTCATCTACAGAAATTAAAGAAATTCATTAAGGGGCGATTGGCAAATTAAAGAAAAATCCTCAATAAAACTTCAATCTTGACCCTCAACCTAAATGATAAGAGTCTTCAAATCCTCCATCCAAAGGAAAAAAAATCTTAACAAAGATGTAAATTCTTAAATCCTTGATCAAAATCTTCAAATACTCATTTCAAAGAAAAGAAAAAAAATCTTCAAATAAAAAAAAATCAAGGATATGAGATTTAGATTTTCAGAAAAACAATTTTGAAAGAAGAAACAAATCATTCCTTTCATTGTATAATCTTTCTTCTCTTCCATTTGTTATCTGGTGTGAAGGTAGGGGAACTCTTCTCCATCACTATGGTTTTGGAGGGCTTTGAATAGCGGAGGGGCCGGGAGGGGAGTGTGGGTGGGTGGAGTGGGGAGGGGAGTTGGGGTTATACTCTATTGTTTTATATTAATTATAACTTTATATATGTTAATTATAGTTCTTTTTTTGAATCAAAAAATCAACTTCTATTAAAAGATATACATATATCTATGTATGTATCTAATATATATATGTGTTTGTAATAGAATATATCATTCAAATATATAATGATTTTATATAAAAATAAATATTATGTTATATTATATTTAAGAATATACATCTGATTTTTAATTAATAAATAATTTTTTAATCACCGCATTACATATGTGTACACACACACATACAGGGCAGAGAGTAGGGGCCAAATGACTTGAGTATGAGGGTGCAGAGATGAAATTATGTGCGGGGGCAATTTAGTCAGTTCACTACTAGAGGTGAGGGTATTTTTGTCATTTTAGCAAAAAATTTTAATAAAAGTGGTTATGGGGTCGGTGTGTTTATTGTTTTGAAATATTTTTAATTACAAGAGGAGTTTATGTGCTAATTTACGATTTCAGAGGGGTTTTATGCAAATTACTTCTAAATTGCAAAATCTTGATTGATGAGAAAAAATGGCAAAACAAAAAGACCCAATTTGGTTGTGAATTATTGAAAAAATCCCCAAGGATCAAAATAAGAATGTCCACCAAAGGAATTGAAACCAATTGATCAATCAAGAACATTTATCAAAAATATTTGTCCTCACGTCGAAAGGTTGGATGATATTTCAGGCAACGCATTGAAACTAATTGAGTAATAAGGTACATTCACTACCAATATTTGTCCTCATGCTAAAAGGTTAGATAGTATCCTAGGCAATGAAAAAAACTAAGTAGCTATGTACATTTATCACCAATATTTGGCATTACTTCAAAAGATTAAATGATATTCTATGCTAACAATAAGGTATACCCAAAAGATGGGGAATAAATTGATTAAATTGAGACGAGGCCTCAAACTAAATTTAGGGATGCTTGAATGAAAAATGTTAGTGCTATGGGTTTGAGTTGCATTATCCAAATAATCCCACCTCAACCCAAAGCATACATTATAAACCGAATAAAGTCCCATAGATTTTTAGCTAAGTGTGATCTACTTCTCTAGAAATTGAGATGAAATGTGGGTCGATAAGATTGTTAGGTTGATCTTCTCTATCATAAACATTTTTGTTCGAGAAAGATGCAAGTTTTTGAACCAATTATTCACACAATTACACAGGGATTATTTGTCTGGAAACGATATGATTTAAATTATGTTTTGAAAAAACCATGTTATGCCAAGTTTTGACAAATGAAGTGAGATTGAACGTTAGCTAAGAACATCTATGTGCTACTACACTTTGGGGAAGGTTGCATTATGTTGCTTTAATCTTTACCCTTGTGCAACATCTAAGTAAGAAAGTTGCTCGAGGACCAGTAATGGTTAAGTTTGGGACTGTTTAATAGTTTCATAATTGCATTACAATTATACACATTTTATGTATGGAATTATCTTATTGTATCTTAAAAATCATTTAATATTGGTTCTTAGTCTGTAAAAAGCTAATAAGTTAATTTAAAAGTTTGAGCAGATGAAACAAATCAAAGAAAAGCAAAAGCTACTAAAATGGGCATCGGGGCGCCCAAATACCATAGCTAGAGCACTAGAAGCAAAAAATGAAGAAAAGCTTACTAGATTAGGCTCCCAGAATAAAGCTGATGGGGCAGCCCATGCTAATGTGGAATCCAATCAAATTTTGGATTTCAAGGGACTTTGAAACCTAGCAAAACTCCATTTCAGGACAACTCTTGACTTTTACATATCTATGAACTCAACTGTGGAAGGAAAATACTTTTAAATAGCCCAACACCAATTACGAGATCATTCTGGATTAGTCTAGTTTTGTTTTAGCATCTAGAAATAGATATTAAATTTCATTGCTTAGATTAGAGAACTTTTTTAGTTCTTTAGCTTTTGGTTTTATTATTTTGCATTCTCATTTTTATGTTAATCCTCATGTTCAGCATGAGCATGAATTAATTTTTTCCCTGTGGCATAAGTTAATTACAAATTGTTATTTCTTGTCTATTCTATATTTATTGTGCAGTTATTTCTTCCATCATGGTGTTTGCGTTAACTTAGTTATCTAATCACCAATTTAAGTTAATTATCGAAGCCCTAGTGAAGCCTGAATCATATAGTTAGGGTTGGCTGTTAATAGAAGTGCCTTAATTTGATGAATTTACATGAAATGAATATATTGATTTGCATGTAAAAGACGAATATATTTGCATGTTTTAGAGAGCCTATTTAGTGGTCCTTGATTAATTTTTTTTATTAGCTTTGATTCATATCGGAATATACTAAATTAATGATTTAGGAATTTTGATTGGGGGCAACCCAAAAGGGCTTCGTAATTGCTTAATATTTGGGGTTAATAACCAACAGCATTCATAAACCATTAGGGACTAAGAACATAATTAGTTCATTGCAGATTTCGTAATCATTGGGCCTTTAAATTTTCTGATTTCCTTACATAGTCTCATCTATTTCACTGTCCTACTTCAATCAAAATTCCTTTCTATTTAGTTTCAAGTTTTAATCCTTCTCACTTTTGAAATAGAATTAACTCAATTTCTCATGGGATCAACAAAAAAAAAAAAAAAAAAAAAAAAAAAAAAAAAAAAAAAAAAAAATTTCTCATGGGATCAACACTCTATTTTACTTTATATTACATGTGCAACATGTGCATTGGCATGTAGGTTTGCAGAAGCCATAAACAAAACTAATTTCTTTAAGAGATCACACTTGATCAACTTTACCTAAAACTCAAAAGTTCAGCCATCTAAAAGAATAAGTGATGTGATAAACATTAATGGCAAAACTCTTGGGATATATACTTCAAAAACCCCAACACAACACTTTAGCTCATAGTACATGTCCAAATGGCTAAGGTAGTAATGCACAAATATTAATGCCAAAAATCTAAATAATAAAACCTTAAAGTTAGGACAAGAATAATTAAAGGTAGTAAGCATTTAGTGTCAACCCATAAGCAAAGCTGCATTAGACAAGGTTAATCAGTTGCTAATGCTAACTAACGAAGGCCAACTGAATCCAATCCACAGATGAGATGCCTAATTGATAGGCATGAATCTGTGGCCAATCTACAAAGAGTCCAAGACTTTGAAGACTCTAAGGTAACTTCTCACCTACAATGGATATAAGATGGTCAAAAGAAACTAAGCAAAAGTGGATTCAAATCTATCTAAGAATTCCACAAATCTCAAAAATATAGAAAGGATTAAATCACTTGTGCTATAGTTACAAGCCCCCAACAATGAAGAAAATGAATTGACCATGGTACTGACATCCTCCAACTTTATCTAGAATGTGTAGAGAATTGTGGGAGATATCCAAGAGTAGGAATAACAATAGGTTACTACTTAGTAGTTACAAAGCTAACCGAGTGACCATGTAATCAAGAAAAAGAGGTGATTTCATGTCAATCATATCCAAAACAACCATGAAACAAAGGTAATGTATAGAAGTGGAAGTAATGGTCATATTCAGTATCGCCCAATGCTATAAATGGAGATTCAGCAAGAAAGAGTGAAGGGTCCCCAACCAAACAATCAAACGTCTAAAGCATTTTATTTTCTGTCCCTTTAAGCACTTTTACCTCTTTTTTACCTTATATTCGTATACATTGCATGTTCGTATAACTTTTTTTTTTTATTTTATTTCTAGTCTTCATTAGTATAATTTCAGCATTTTTATATCACTTTACCAGCTTTTACTTACATTTCTCAATTTTAAGTTTCAATTGCTAGTTTCGCATCAATCTATACTCCAAAGTTTGTGACCTAGATACCAAGAGCATCCTCACGGGAGCTTGGAAACCCGCATAAAGAACATGATCTCATTTTTAGTATAATTGTCTATATTTGGGAATTAGTTGAGTGAAACTAGAACTTGATTTGTGCCTTTGTGAGTGACTTGTAATAGTTTCCACATTTCTTTTGCATTTCACTCAAGCTAACTCGACTGCATTCTTCTTCTATAAGAGTGCACATAATGATTTTTGTTGATTTAGCATTCAGGGAAATTTTTTTTTTCATCATCATTGTTATATTCTATCTAGGTATCGTGACAAAGACCACCTTCATCTTTAATTGTTATGGTAAATAGACCTCTCATGATAATCATCCATAGACCACAAACTTAAGCAATGATGTACTTCTGCATCCTTTTCTTCCAACTGGGATAACTTGCACTATCAAATAGAGTTCCTAATTGTGGGACAATCCTTCAGCATGGAATTTGGTGGCTGCCATCGTGAATCTTCTACTCAGGTTGCTATGCATTTGCATAGAGTGAACCTACTTTGATATAAATTGTGCTACAGAGTAAGCAATAAGAGCATACTGAATTATGCTTCTTCGATTTTCAGCACAGTAGAATAAACAAAGGACAAGATGGTTTCTAAACTTGATGATTCTGAACTTGCAATACTAAAACGGATTATTAATTAGTAGATAGAGTAGAATGCAGTAAGTAATGCAATAATCAATTAATGCATAATAGATAAAGTAAGTAATAAGACAAGTAAAGAACTCAAAGGTTTTAGAGAGCTTTGAAATCAACTGATCCTAATACTGTACCTAAACTTTTTGATTAGGATTTTGGGAAACAGTTCAAATTCACTATTTCTGATTCTTTTTTTTTTCATTTACAAGAATAAATCATAAAACTTATTACACAAATTTTAAAGTGGGCAATCGTGACCAAACAAATTCTTGTGAAACAATCTTAACTTGTATTCTTGCAAGCACAATTATAACCCAGCCCTTTAAGATATCAAAGAACCAAACCTTTTACTTTTGCGGGCTATAACAACAACCTAGTCCTTTATGGTACCGAAGCACCAAAACTTTGACTTTTGTGGGATTAGCCAACAACCCAAATTTTTGTAGGATATAGTCCTAACCTAAATTTTTAAATATCCAAAGTCTAACTAGTTATAAGTACTTCACCAAGAAACAAATTCCTTTGATGCTCTACCAACTTTTCGTGGGATAAATTTTAAATCTAACTTTCATGGTTCGAGTCCAACCATAAACATTGCTTCACGTGGAAAAAAATTCATGCAGCACTTTCATTTCAAAGAGAAGTCAAAATCATATACAGAGAGTATGGATATAAGTTTGTTGAAGCTTATACGAAGCTTATACAATGGATTTCACTTAGCGCTAAACTTATACAAAGATCATCTATCAGATTTCAGCATGATGTAGAGTTGAGAGACCTCTTGATTTTGATATATAGAACTACGAATAGTATGAGAGCGAGCTTGAATGTGTCTCAGCAAAAATTATCATTGTTTGAAGTCCATGTTTAGGTATTTATAGGAAAACTAGTTGTTATATGAATGTTACACTCAAGCAAGGAGTCATTCTAGACTTCCCATTCTTGGCTTTATTTCCTGTAGCTTTCCATTTTTGTCCAATCCTAGCTGTCAAGACTCTCTGCTACTTTTAGCAATTTTGAACTCTTGTTCAATTTGAATTTTTAGCTGTTGGAACTCTAACTCTTTTGGTGGTAGTATACACTCATTCCTTCAGTTGTTCCGATGAATATTATACAACTGCTTCTTTTTGGCTAGGAATGACTTCTTCCTTTGATCCTTTCTTTCAAAACTGGATTAGATTTTAACTAGTTCTTGATTCGCTGAATCTAAGAAAGATTACTTTAGGAAAATCATTTTTAAAGTAATGAACCAAAAGGTTAATAGTATGAAAACAAGTTTTCTTTTATATGAATTTATGAATTGAAATTAGGACCCAATTTAATTTTAAAGACCCATTTTTACTTATTTGGATAACAAAGCACATATTTAACTTTAAAAAAAAATATATTCAAAACTTTGGGATATGAAAGTCTGAGATAGAAGAAAAATATAAAAGAGCACAACCTACATCATAGGTTCTAAAAGCGGCCTACAGTTGGCTACTTCTTTTTATTTTGGGAGTAACATTGGTTGAGGTTAATTATTATCTTATGTCTAAACACCAAAAAAATGTGTGACCTATGAAATAAAGTGCATGCAAATTAATGAAGTGAACTAATTCATGTTGTGCTAATTATTTTATTGCTTGTTTCTTTTAGTTAGATTTTTTTATGTATATGTTATTGATAAACTTATCGAATTGCCCTTTATATACTTTTAGGAATCATTAAAAAATAAAAATTTAATGATCATCTTTCTGTTAGAGGAGAATTGTTTGTGTTTTTTTTGAAATATTGCAAGATATAGATTGGTAAGATTTTTTATTTATTTATTTATTTATTTTGAAAATAATCTCATCTTTTCCTATGTTTTTCACATACAAGAATTAAATAGTGATAATAACAACATATTGACTAGAGATGATTGAGTGTATTATATTTCTTTTAACCATATTATATATTTAACTTATGCGCTGCTGTTGCTGTTGCTGTTGTTATTGTTGTTATTATTATTATTATTATTATTATTATTATTATTATTATATTCATGATGCTTTGAGAAATTTATTTGTGTTATTGTGCTAGTTGTGATTATGTGTCACTTTTCTTAAATATGTCAAAGGATTGCAACCAAGAGTATAATTGGTGATCTAGATCAAGGAGATAATTGAATAATCAGAACGATGATATGTGGCATTGTAAAATGCAATATCTTGTAGAAGATCAAGACTTGTTGGAAGTGATAAGTTAGCAATTGTTTGAACTTGAGGAAAGGATAAATGAATGACACAAGAAAAATATTGAAGCTTACCAAAGTTGGAAGCACAAAAATCATGTGGCTTGTCTGTTATTGCCAAGTAGCATGAGAAATGATCTCACATTGCATTTTTACAATTGAAAACTACAAAGGCATTTCGGGATTCTATCAATGTTTATTTTTATGGAACACCTACCACAAGACGCATCAACTTGCAATGAAATTGGGCAGTTATAAGAAGCACCACAATCATTCAATAAGGTAGCATCTTATAGCAACAGCAAATATGATATGTGAAATAAATGTGGCAAGTCATGAACTAATGAATTAACAAGGAGTAGTATAGGTTGTAATGTGCTCTTTACGTTACTTTCAGTAACAACTACGAGTAAATCTTACTCAAACTAATAATATTAAAACGTTTGCTAAAGTTGCGTGTTATGTTAAATTTGAGAAAGGTTGCTTGGTTGCTAATAAGCCCATTGTAAAGGCATACATGATAAACTCAAACTCAAATAAGTTTGCATTTAAATGCAAATGAGCTAGCAAAGGTAATAAGGTGGAAAGAAGACCAAGAAATATAAGCATAGAAAGGAAGCGTGAAGGGAAGAGCAAAAAGGATAAATTCAAGATGACTTGTTATAATTTTGGCTAGCTGGTACACTTTGCCCATGAATGCACTAGGACAAAAGTGCAAAATAAATCATGTCATTACCCAAATTTCTTTGTTAGTAGTTGTTTGATGCTAACTAAAACGCTTTCCATTTGTATTGTAGACCTAAAAACAACATATCACACAGCAAGAGCTTGAACGACATTTGTAGATTCTTATCAAATTCTAACTAGATGTAGATGAATATAGGGAATAATTCAAGTGCTGGGGTTTAGAAATTGGAACCCGTAAAGTAATATTGCATGGTGCACATATGTTGTATTAGGTTTTAGATTTGAGTTTGCTAATAGCTATTTTAGGTTGACATTTGAAACTATATATTGTGGATTTGGATATCTGACAGATGATTTTATTGTATTAGATACTATTCTTTTATGTAATGAAGATAATGATAGTTTTTCATATATTGCATTTTCAAAAGATGGTACATGTGATGATTATATGAAATGGCATGTTAGGCTGGGACTTATAGGTTAAGAAATGATGGATATACTTACAAAAGGGGGTCTACATGGCCTTATTACTAAAGTCAACCCATCTTTATTTGAACCTTGTTTAGTAGGAAAAACTACTAGCAAAACAATTTCTGAAAGATATACAAGCCACAATGCCTTTGCAAGTAATCCATTTAGACATTTGTGGTGTAATTAATGTGAAGACAAAGCACGTGCTTCATATTTCATTATATTTATCGATGATTTTATGTGTTATGATCATGTATATTTGATTTCTTACAAGTCTGAAGTATTTGATTATTGTACACATTATATAAAATTGGTTGAAAATCAATTGGAGGAAAATATTAGGTCTCTCAAGATTGATTGAGATAGTGAATATCTATTAAATAAATTTAAAGAATTATGTCATAAAAAGGGAATAGTTAGACGGCTTACTATTCCTCATACTCTGAAACAAAAGGTATCGCTAGAAGAAGGTATGAAACCCTTTTAGCAATGGTAAGATCTGCAATGACTCAAGCTAATTTTCCTATTTTACTTTGGGGGGATGCTTTGCTTACTATAGCTTACATCTTAAATCACGTGTTTTCTAAATCGATATCATCTGTTTCTTTTGAACAATGGACAAAAGAACCTAATTTAAGTGACTTGTATCCATAGTTTTAGTAGCTTGTACTCCCTCAACTTCTCAAAAGTATGAAAAATTATACCCTAACAAGAAAAATTGTATCTTTGTAAGATACGCTAAGCGTTCTAAATGCTATGTTTTTATTGGTGAAAGAGCTGATGGGAGAATGACAAAAATTAACTTATGGGATGCTAATTTCTTGCAAGAAGATTTTCCTCAAAAAGAAGACTAGTCAAACAGAGTTATGAAAGAATGAGAAAAGAACTCGAATTCAATTCAAACTGGTGGAAGTGATGTGCATAATGAAACAATTTTATTACAAGTAAATCATGAAAATCCACAACTTCAAAAAAGAAGTTATGAAAGACTTCCTCATTGCCATTTAACATCGAATGGGAAGCTTCCATGATAGCTCTAGAAGATTGTGAAGAGCAAAGTAATTCTCCATATGCAAAAGAATGGACAAAAGCTATAGAGGAAGAGATAGAACCCATGAAACCAAATCAAGTTCAGAACTTGGTTGATCTCTCACCTACTTGTAAGATGATAGGATATAAATGGGTTCTTAAAATAAAAAGATAGCTTAAGAATCTATTGAAAGATGTGAGTCTTATTTAGTAGCAAAAGGTTACGAACAAAAAGATTGCACATTTGGATCTTGAACTTTATTAGATGTATGTTAATACAACTTTCCTTAATGGATAACTAAATGTAGAAATTTATATGGATCAACCTAAATGCTTCATGAATGAAGGTCAAAAGCGCAAAGTATGTTGCTCAAGAGATCTATTTATGGCACGAAATAAGCATCTAGACAATGGAGCCTTAGATTTTATCAAGCTATGACAACCAATGGATTTGCTATGATGGATGCAAGTCATTGTATTTTTCTTGAACAATCCAAAGGTAAATTCATGATATTATCTTTATATGTTGATGGCTTCTTTTTGGCTCAGAACAACAAGAAGTTAATAGGCACACAAAGAAGTGGTTATTTTCAAATTTTGAAATGAAGATATTGAAGATGCTAATTGTGTACAAGGCGTCAAAATCTTTAGAGATTGCTGGAAAAGACTTCTTAATTTGCAAAAGAGACTTATATCAACAAAATATTTGAATGGCACAGAAAACATGACTGCAAGCCCACTATTAATCCTATTGAATAGAATTAGAGCTTTAGCTCTGAAACAGGTCCACAAAGTCTACATGAAAAGACAAAATGTCTAGAGCTTCATTTTCAGGTCTGATTGGCTACCTAACATATGCGATATTGTGCACAAGGCTGAATACTTTTTTATGCTCTTGGTTTTATGATTTGATTTCATGTGAATCCCAATATTTCACACTAGGAGGTAGTTAAAAGGATATTTAGGTATCTTAAAGGAACAACAGATAACATGCTATGTTATTAAGACCAGAATTTGGACTTAGTCAATTATACTGATGCTAACTGGGGAGGAGATTTGAATAAATGCAAATTGACATCAAGATATGTGTTTCTACATAATAATGGCCTCATATCTTCGCGTCATAAAAATAATCCTATATCACCATGACCACAGTGGAGGCTGAATATATAACTTGTTCTACCATGGTTTAAGAAGCTGTTTGGTTAAGATTGTTCCAGCAACAGTTGAATGGTAATACTCATAAGACTTGTATTTAGCACATTTAAGATCTGGGAAGATTACTTAGAGCACAATTGTATGTCTTAAAATTATATGTATGTTAGGTATTTGTTTTTGCATAGATATCTTTCCAAAATATGATAAAACTAATACAACATTGATACATATGTCAATAGGCTAAATTGACTCTCACACGAGCAATCATCTCTGGTTCTTAGAAAGCATGTAGAGATGAGACAATTTATTTCTTTGGCACTAACCTTAGTTAAGTTCTTGACTTGTCACTTTTGTGTCAACTAAGATGAAGCTTAATGTAACTCTATGAGTTGATATAGATTTCTAACCACCACCTATGAAGCCTAAGGATGCTAGATGAGAGAATTGAGTATTATGGTGAAAGTATAAATAAAATTCTCGAGATTAGGCATTTCTTGGAAGCAAGCTCTATAAGCCTTATGTGCAGTTTGAAGAAAAGGCATATGCTCCATGAAGTAGAGCATCACCACAGCATGCATTTCAGACTACATGTACACATCAACCAATTAAGAAATGATTGAATGGATCCCAGGTTTATCATTTTGTGAGTCCTAATATTGTGACTTTTGACTATCTCATGAAATGAAGAGTTAATGTTAGCTATTCTAGCATGTTACCTACGATTATGAATAATTTGATCTAGAGGGACATGATTGGAAAAGCAATTAGCTATGACCCTAGTGATATTTGGGTAAAAGGAAATGCAAGTTAGATTCCCACAATTCACTTATATTCACTAGCTAGCCAATTATATCAATTAATTAGAATTGACATAACTATGAATACATGTGAAAATTAGAAAGTGGTTTAGTATGATTTCTCGAGTGAGTGAAACATACTTGACTAGGGTGACTAAATAAGCCTAGTGTATGGTACCCAACCAAATCATATTATTAATCTCCATGAGGATTTGATGTCTCTATTCTAACGTTAATAGGTTTCTAATTTGGAGCTCCAAGTGCTATATTTGTAGACGTTGGTATCACAACTCATTTGTTTGTATGAACAAGTATTGACAATAGATTACATGATTTTGTGGACATGTCGTCATGAGTGAGTGGAAGCATGGATTAAAAAATCGGACCAGACCGGACCGGACCGAGCGGTCGGACCGCCGACCGCACACTATTCCGGTCCGGTTTCTTATGAAAACTAGAAAAATGAAAAAACCGCTCAGATTAGCGAAAACCGTTCAAGCCGGCGGTTCAACCGCTCGACCCGTTGAACCGGTGGCGGTTCATGGGAACCGGAACGGTTCAGTCCATTGCCTTTTCAGCTTTAAAAAAAAAAAAAAAAAAAAAAAAAAAAAAAAATCAAAATTTGAATTTCAGAAGAGCGCAGGCTGCGCAGCCCCATTTCTCCAAGCCAAAATCCCTAAAAAACATCTCCCAAATCTCCCAACCTTCAAAGACAGCCATCGCCACCTCCGTCGTCGCCTCCGTCACCGCCTCCATCGCCATAGCCGCTGCCGCTACGCCTTGAAGAGTGAAGTTTTCATTTGCCACTGC
>JACFYI010003355.1:121005-134730 GCA_014898755.1 Handroanthus guayacan | reverse complement strand
AAAAAAAAAGAAGGGAAAATCAGTGACCGATTAAAGATCAATTCAAACACAATTCAGAAAACAGTTAGTGACCGATCAGTAACCACATGTTTGCATCACTAATTCAGTCATTGATTTAGTCATTACTCACTAGAAACACATAGAACAAGAGTGACAAAAAACTGTAAAACAATATTGTCACTAACAACACGTATTAAGTTATAATGATTTTCATTTTTTCACTAATAATATATTTTAGGTAATAATAACTTTTGTATTATTACCATATGTTAACACTCATCTAGCTATTTTAAGTTTTAATGATTCCACGAAAATTAAGACATTAGCTCCACTCTTAGAAAGTTGCATGTGAATCTATCGTGCTATGTTTGGAAATGATTACAGCTCTATCTGGAAATGATCACAACTTAATTAGCATCCCAAAAATCTTGGAGAATCATAAATTACATATAAATTGAATTGGTAACATTACAACTTAATTTAGTAATATTGCAGCACATCCCCTTAATCCCGGGATAGCTGTATTTAGATGCTACATGTCTCTCTTAATGACTGTTGGAAATCACAATATAAAATGGCATTCCTTGATGCACCGATTGTCTATGAGTTGTGATTATTCATTTCTACTTTTAAAGTGCAATTGCGATCACTGTTGTTGCTTTGCTCTGAGTTTTGCTGTGATTTCTCGAGGGACCATCTGGTGAAGAGACGCAATTGTGCTATTTGCTGGAATTCAGTCTGTTGACGAAGTACCAATTCGAGAGCAAAAGTCCAGTCCTACGTTGAATGGCAGCTGCAAACTAAATCTTCCACAATAGTCGTTCAAGGCATCCTAGCTAAAGCTCTCCAGTGTCTAATATGATCTGATTGATTCCAGCCACATTCTGAATAACACCCATTTGGGATCACTTGTTTGCTCTCCTTTGAGAGCTATCCCTTCGGACAAATTTCTTACTCTTTTTTACTTTCATATCTATCAAAATTGTAGAACATCACCATTTTGCATTTTTAATATTAATAATATTTTGACAGGTTAAAAATCCTAAGCGGGAGCTCAGGTAGTGGAGCAAGCTTGCCGAACCACTATAAGTTACTGTGTCATTTTATTTTCTACATTTTACATTATCTGATTCAATTCCACACCAGTTTCACAAATTCTAGTTAGCTTAATTCACAAAAAGAAAAATTTGTCATTACTTTTTGCTACACACCTATTCACCTATCCCCCCCCTAGGTGCATTTTATAGTGTCAATTGGCATCAGAGTCAAGTGCTCTTTTGTGTGATTTAACAACTCGAGTCAAAGATCCTTGCAATGACTAACTCTTTTGATATTTTTGAAGGTCCATCACACATAAGAGCCCCTGCTATTTAACAGCACGAACTATTGTGTGTGGAAATAGCGCTTCGAGGAGTTTGTGGCAACGATTGATTTCGAGTTATGGTTCATAATTAGAATTGGAACAAATATAAGGCTCAAAACCATTGACGAGATCAAAAAAACCAATGACTATACTCAACTAGTAGACAATGAAAAAAGACTCATGGGACTAGATGCTAAGGCTAAAAGCATTCTATCATATGTTTTCTCTTTAGAAGAGTACAATTTCGTTTGTACGTTTACAACTAAGAAAATGGTGGGGGGACATGTTTCAAATCACCCACGAAAGAACCAAACAAATAGTTGAGGAAAGACTTGCCCTCCTCATCCATAAGTTCGAGAGTCAAAGTCATTGCCATGCAGAAAGCCAAAGACATTAGCATAATGATAGTGAATGAACTAATTGGTTTGCTAACTTCTCATAATGACTCTTCTCAAACGAGGAGAACAACAAGAGGCAAAGGCCAAACGAAACATAGCCTTAAATTCCAATGTCGATTTCGATACAGAAACCTCAAATGATACTGATGAGAGTAGATCTCTGACGAACTAATAATGCTTACCAAAAGGATAAGATATCTAACAAAACTGCAGAAGAAAAGCTTGAAGAACAGAAACAGCAAGTATCGTTCCGATTCAGAACTGCAATAGATTTGTTGCCACGAGTGTAATGAAATCGAGCATATCAGACCTCAGTGCTTGAAACTCAAAAGGAATAAAACCAAACAGAAGGCCATGGCAACAACTTGGGATGATTCTGACAACGAGGAAAATTGTCCTATGGCCAACTTTTAGGTAAGTTCCTTTGATTTCGACTCTTTTGATTTGAATGACAATGATGATGAAGCATACAAAACTATTAAGGTGTAACAAATTGAGGTAATGCAATTAGAAAAGAAAAATGAATCCTTGCAACTTGAGATTAAGGACTTATGTATCAAACTAGGAAATGTAACCTTTGAAAATAGGGCCTTGAAAAGACCACTCTATCAAATTAATGGGAAGTTTGCTCCTCGAAAATCTTTCTGGCATAAGTACAAACCTAGAAGAAACTATAAGAAGGAGGAAACTGAATTTGGATTCGATATATGTGAAAATGGTTCTAAACATGCTGAATGTTCTAAGATAGCTGAAAAACGATTTGAAAAGCATGTAACTAAAGATTATCAAAACCCCTTGCATGCGTATAAGACCTATTTTACTTGTGGCAACATTGGCCATGTCAACTATTGATGCCCTCTCAAAACACTCATTGGCACCAAATTAATTTGGGTACCAAAAACTGTTGCAACTAATCTTGTAGGACCTATCAAAATTTGGGGACCTAAAACTATAGAGCATTTATTTGTAGAAACAAACCAAAGAACCAGCCCGGAATCAGATGTGGTTCCTCTCGTTAGTGGGTGTTCCAGACATACGACAGGAGATGTGTCCATGTTTATTAAACTTCATAAATACCAAGGAGGAAAAGTTGTCTATGCAGACAACACAATGGGACGCATCATCGGTAAAGGGATAATTGGAAAGGACATTGGAACTACTATTGATAATGTACTATTGGTCGAGGGTCTGAAACATCATTTTCTCAGCATAAGCCAACTCTGTGATGATGGTTATAATGTCCAATTTCAACCCACTCAGTGCCAAGTTAAGCTAGATAGCAAACTGGTTTTCACTGCTACCAGGAATGGTAACATATACTGTATCACCCTCGATGACCTAACCATCAAAACATTGAGTGCCTAGCTGTCACCGAGGAAGAACGCTAGAAATGGCATCGAAGCTTGGGTCACATCAACATGGAACTGATCTCACACATCACAAAGAAGGAACTTGTAAAGAGAGTACCACAAATCAAGTTCCAGAAAGATAGACTTTCGATGTTTGTCAAAATGGGAAACAGATCAAGTCTTCATTCAAAGCAAAGATGAAGTATCCATCTCAAATGCTTTGGAACTTCTTCACATGGATTTGTTCGAACCTATGAGCATTGCATGCATTGGTGGTAAAAAATATGCATTTTATAGTTGATGACTACACTCGCTACACATGGATACTTTTTCTTGCACATAAAAATAATGCTTTAAATGCCTTCATTCCACTTGCAAAACACATCCAAAATGAAAAGGATCACTTAATAAAGAAAATTCATAGCAATCATGGTACTGAATTTGATGAATCAAATTTTACTAAATTTTGTGAAGAAAATAGATATTTACATGAATTTTTTGGTCCTGAGACTCCCCAATAGAATGTGGTCGTTGAAAGAAAAAATAGAGTTATACAAAAATTAGCTCGCACAATAATTGATAAATACAATATTCCACAAACCTTTTGGGCAGAAGCTGTTTATACTACTTGCTATATCTCTAACTGAGTCTGCATTCGACCCATTCTAAAGAAAACTCCATACGAACTCTAGTTTGAAAAGGTTCCAAATGTTTCATAGTTTAGAGTTTTAGTTGTAAATGTTAAATATTGAATGATAAGGGATCATCGATCCAAATTTGACTCAAAATCTAATGAAGGTTTCCTTTTAGGCTATTCATCTCACAGTAAGGCCTATTGCGCTTATAATAAGTGCAAAGGAACTGTTCAAGAATCTATTCATGTTATGTTTGATGAAACTAACCCCTCAGTGGCCAAGGATATCTTGAGCATAGCAAATGCAGGTTTGGAAGCACAAGTTGTCTTTCCTACTCCGGAACCGAAGGAAACTGCTAAGGAAAAAACTAGTACCGATGACGACTTAGTGGGATCTAAGAATGAATAGCCTAATGATGAGGATGAACCTAAACACAAAAATTCAAACATACCTCCAGCCATCTGTCAGATGCAATTATTGGAAATCGACAAGATGGCATCACTACCAGATCTTGTGTTAAGACATTGATTCCAAAAGAATCAAACTATGCTCTTATCTCTCAGTTTGAGCCCAAGACCATTAAAGAAGCTCTGAAAGATTAGGCCTAGATTTTTGCTATGAAAGAAGAACTCGCCTAATTTTAGAAAAACAAAGTATGGAAGCTAGTTGAAAGACCTCCCAACCACTCTATAATTGGAACCAAATGAGTGTTTCGTAACAAGCTTGATGAATCTAGAAAGGTAACCAGGAACAAAACCAAATTGGTAGCCAAGGCTATAGTAAAAAAGAAGGCAGTGACTATGATAAAACATTTGCTCCTGTTGCAAGGTTAGAGTCTATTAGAATGTTACTTGCATTTGCACCCTTTAAAAGATTCATATTATTTCAAATGGATGTAAAGAGCGTCTTCTTAAATGGATTTATCAAAGAAGAAGTCTAAATAGAACAACCACCCAGTTTTAAAAATCCAAAAATTTCAAATCACGTGTTCAAATTTGAAAGTGCCCTGTATGGATCAAAACAGACTCCTCGAGCTTGGTATGAAAGACTAAATAATTTCCTTATTAAAAGTGGTTTTATTATCAGTATCATCGATTCCACCTTATTCATACAAAACAATGATTGTGATATTCTTATTGCCCAAATTTACGTTGATTATATGATTTTCAATGCTATTAATGATCTTCTTTCCAAGAGTTTGCCAAGAAAATGCACCAAGAATTTGAAATGAGCTTAATGGGGGAACTCACATTTTTCTTGGGGCTGCAAGTAAAACAAACATTTGAAGGAATTTTTATCTCTCAAGAAGAATATACAAGGGAACTCCTAAAGAGATTTGGAATGGCGGAAAGCAAGGCTGCTACCACACTTATGAGTTCTCACACTAAACTGGAACCTAATGAAGAAGATAAAAATATAGAAGAAAAAGTCTACATAGGTATGATTGGTAACCTATTATATCTCATTGCAAGCCGGCCTGATATAATGTTCTCTACGTGTCTCTGTGCTCGATTCCAGTCTAATCCAAAAGAATCCCATCTTAGTGCTTTCAAAAGAATACTTAGATATTTAAACGAAACATGTGATTATGGGCTCTGGTACCTTTGCTGTGATGATTTTAGCTTATATGGATACTCTAATGTAGATTTTGCTGGATGTAAACTAGATAGGAAAAGTACAAGTGGTGTTTGTCAACTTCTTGGTAAGTGCCTTATGGCCTGGATGTCCAAAAAGTAAAGCATTGTTGCTCTTTTGACAACTGAAACTGAATATATGGCCTTGGGCACATGCAGTTCCCAGGTACTCTGGATGAAACATGTAATTTCTAATTTTCATTGCATGGTAAGATTGTACCTATTTTTTGTGATAACACTAGTGCCATAAACATCTGAAGAAATCCTATTTTCCATTCACGCACTGAACACATTGAAGTTAAACATCATTTTATTCGTGATTATGTGCAAAAAGGTAATGTTTTGATTGAATTTGTGAGAACCAATGTGCAACTTGCATATATATATATATATTTATAAAGGAACTGGATGAAGAACGATTTCATGCATTAAGGACCAGTTTGGGAATTTTGTCAAAATCAAAATTGGGGGGATAATGTAATGGAAATCCAAGAGACTTTCCTCAACCAACTCCTACTTTATTTAAATTTCTTTCCGTTATTTGAATTTCCTTCCATGATTATTCTACACTTCCTAACTTAAGCACTTTCTCCAAAATCCATGCTATTATTAGCCGATTTTTCTTTTCTTATAAAACCTGTCTTGCACAAGTATTTGTCACTGCCTCTTCTTCTCTGTCTCAACCAAAACTCTCGATCCTTTCTTACTATGACCTAGCACAAATCGGAAAACCCTTTTGGACTTTCCTATATTTAAGAGAAGTAGAGGACCTAACTCTGCTGACGTCACTCCAGTCAAGCCATCCTTGCTCCTATGCTCCTCAAATGGTACTCTGATTCTAGCAATGCATTCTTCAAGTCTGCGGCATTTGGGGAACGAAGGGCTTCTAATAAACCAGGTGTGGAGTTTGCTGACACAGCCACCTCTGATGGTCCTGTTTCTCCACACTCGCCCAAAACCTCTGAAAACTCAGGTCATCCTCCTCGTACGTCCTCTGTTAATGCCTCTAAAATTATTGATTGGCATTTTTCAAACTTCCTTTTGAACTCAAATTTCGTTCTGAGTCTGCTAAAAAACTACATTATGACAAAATCTCTAAACGAAAGTTGAATAGGGGTTGCTATATTAATTTTGAAGATCTTGCTCCCTCTCTTGCTACTGGTTGGGTTGTAGGTTTGTCATGGAACAACCTTATGAAAGTTGATGAGGTGTCTTACCCACTTTTGGTAAAACTTTTTTTTTATGCCAATCTCACTTATGCTGAAACTAATACGAAAATCACTCTTAAGTGCTATGTGTTTGAAAAAAGATTTTTATTCATTCCTTCAAAAGTAAACTCGATTTTCAATTTGCCAAACCGAAGGTCAAAATTTTTCAACTTTGATAATCTTCATGGGTCTAATGTTTCCTTTTTTGAAGTTAAAAGGTTATTTTGAAATGGGCGTCAATTTAAACTCGTTGACGGTGTTGGTTTAAAAAATATACATGCGTACCACATTCTCTTGCACAAAATCTTCTCTTCCACCATCCTTTCTAGATCAGTATCCAATGGTGGTCACACCACTGACTTAAATTCCATGAATATGTACTTCATGGCCAAGGCTATCAAGCAGAAACCAGTTAACTTGGGCTTCATTATCCTCAGATATATAGTCTATTCACTGAACTATCCAGGAAAAAACTTGCCCTACTCTATGCTTCTCAACTTCGTCTTTTGTCATGAAGAGATTTTCCTCCGTGATGCCTAGCTAGAAAGTGTTCATGATCGTAAGTACATCACCATGGCCAGCCTAAAAAATATGAAAATCCTTCACTTTGCCACCCGTGGTTGGTATAAGCTTGAGCCTAAACCTGGTGTTGATTTTGTCACTCCCAAGTCTAGCAAAGGCAAAGAGAAAATTATCCTTAGCTCCTTTAACTCTGACAGTTCTAGTACCTAACCTGTTTCTCCTTCTGCTAGATGCTCCCGACGCTTCCAAAATCAGTACAAGTCTTTGGATTCCAAGCTAGATGACATCACTTCCACATTGTCCTCCATGTCATCCTCCATGGTCACTATTGTCTCCACATTGGAAGCTCTTTCTACTAAGGTGGACAAGCTGGAATGCAAACTGAGCAAGGTTAAGGAGCATGTGAAGAAGCTCAGCAAGAAGCATACTAATCCCTTTTTGATGAGGGGGAGAAATTATGATCCACTCATGTCATGCACTCACTTATCTCTTTTTGCCATTGAACATTTTTTTTACTCGTTTACCCCTTTTGGCACTGAATTTCTTTTTTTCCTTTTCTATCTGTTTTTTTTTAACCTTTTAAGACCTTTACTATATCGGCAGTTATCTACATTTTACTTGATGTCCTTATGAATTAATTATTGATGCTAATAGCTGAATTTATTTTCTGGCATTTGAACAAAGTCTTTTGATTAACGCTTATGTGGATGATTATCTCTTCTAGCTATTAAACCTTGTCACTAGGAATTTTTTTTGTTACTCTACTATTACCATAATATATGAGCCAGGGGAAGGTTCACGTTTGGCCTCTACATATTTTGCCTCCTGAGCATTCATTCAGGGAGAGCATCTAATTAGGGTGAGCTTTATACGTGCTGTTAAACCATGTGATACCCTTCCTTAACTCGTGCATTACAACATTCGTGTCATCATCAAAATGGGAAAGATTGTTAACCCTCATCTAACTATGTTAAGTTTTAATGAGTCCCTGAAAATAAACATATTAGATCCACTTTTAGAAAGTTGCATGCGAATCTATAGTGTTATGTTTGGAAATGATTATAGCTCTATTCTGGAAATGATCACAACTTAATTACCGTCCCTAAGATCTTGGAGAATCGTAAATTACATATAACTTGAATTGGTAACGTTACAACTTAATTTGGTAACATTACAGCACATCCCCTTAATCCTGGGATATCTGTATTTAGATGCTACACGTCCCTCTTAATGACTGTTGGAAATTACAATATAAAATGGCATTCCTTGCTGTACCGATTTCGATGAGTTGTGATTACTCGTTTTCACTTCTAAAGTGTAGTTGTGATTACTGCTGTTGCTTTGCTCTGAGTTTTGCTGTGATTTCTCGAGAGACCATTTGATGAAGAGACACAGTTGTGCTATTTGCTAGAATTCATTTCGTTAACAAAGTACCAGTTTGAGAGCAAAAGTCCAGTCCTATGTTGAGTGGCAACTGCAAGCTGAAGCTTCCACAATAGTCGTTCAAGGCGTCCTGGCTAAAGCTATCTAGTGTCTAATATAATCTAATTGATTTCGGCCGCATTCTGAATTACACCCATTTGGGATCACTTGTTTGCTTTTCTTTGAGAGTTGTCCCTTCGGATAAATTTCTTACTCTCTTTTACTTTCATATCTATCAAAATTGTAGAACATCCCTATTTCACATTTTTAATATTAATAATATTTTGACAGGTTAAAAATCCTAAGCGGGAGCTTAGGTAGTGGAGTAGACTTGTCGAACCACTATAAATTATTGTGTCATTTTATTTTCTGCACTTTACATTATCTGATTCAATTCCACATTGGTTTCACAAATTCTAGTAAGCTTAATTCACAAAAAGATAAATTTGTCATTACTTTATGTTACACACCTATTCACCCCCCAGAATGTCACTATATAGCTTATTAGTGACAAAAAGTAGTATTGTAAATTGTCACTATAGACAATTAATAGCACATATATAGTAACAATCTACTAATAACAAAAATTGTTACTACAATTTAGTTACAAGATTTTTATTTGTTACTAGATAGCCACTATATATATATGTTACTAATTGTCAATAATGACAACATAAATATGGTGTTGTTATTGTTGAGTTTGTTAAAATCTTTTTTTTTTTTTTTTTTTTTTTTTTTTTTTTTTTTTTTGTGGCAAAATATACTTCTTTGTCACTTTCCATGGTAGTATTTGCAACATATTATGCAAAAGTATAATTGTCTATTTTTACTAAAAGTTTGAAAAAGTATATTATAATCAAAAGTACTTAGTGTTCTGGAAATAATCAAATGAATGTTTTGGAAATAATCAAATAATTCATTATAAATCAATAAAAAATTTTGGTATTTAGAATTATAATCACCTATTTTTATTAATAATAGCTTACAGAACCTCATAAGCAGCCTTAAAACTGCTTAAGAAATTATAGATTATTACTGATTAATTTTAAAAAATTAGTGACAATTATTACATTGTCACCCTTTTTTTCTTACTCATATATATATATATATATATATTTTAGGGGCTTGGTGTCCGATTTTCTTTATCTGTCACTGCTATTAGTGACGACCATTTTAGTTGGTCACTGATTTATGACCAAATTATATCTTTCAATCATAAGCGTGTGGCCTTTCAGTCGGTCATTGATATAGTCATCAATTAGTGATTACATCTATCGATCACGATTACCATTTTTAGTAGCATAGATGCATAAAATTTATGCATACTTATGCATGACGAAATATGAGTGAGTTTAAGTTAGCTAGTAAGTTTTTTCGTCTAAATGAAATACGAGATATGATTATGGAATCTTATGTATTAAGTTCAAAAAATATATTTTTCTTATAAATGTATATATGGACACTCACTGACCATTCTTCATATGAAAATTAATGCTATATACAGAAATTACACACCCACGCATATATAATATATTATTTATTCTAAGTACCGGATATATAGACGCATATATTATCATATATATATTGATTATCCATATTTATATGCTTGTATAATCCAATATGTGGTGTATACATATTCTATAAGTTTAGAAATAAAAAAGAATTGACCAAAACATGATTTATTTGTGTGTGTGTGTGTGTGTGTATTAATAATATACATATAAACTATGTATATAGTGTATATTTGATGTAGACATGCGTCTCTAGCTCGTGTGTGTGTGTATATGTATATACATATCTTATTCATAGTTCAAATTATAAGATTAATTTAGTTACATACACATCATACTCATATGTTTTTACACACATACAAGTGTATATATGAGGAAAAATGCTAATTGATTATTCTTATTATACAAAATAGAAAGTATATGTGTATGTTTATATATATAAAATAATTATTATTCAAGGAAATATTAACAATATATATGTACTACTTTATACAGGTACATAGTTACGTGTAAATATACTAATATAAATACGCGCGCACACACACACATATATTATAAAGTGTGTTGTTTTGATGAATATATATAAACATAACTATATATATATATATTTGTGTATTTTTTGAAGATAATAATACATATATGTATTTAAAAGACATACATGAAAGTTTTACTAGTAGACAAAACCCTTGGTAACAAGACACCAAATACCCAAGAAATTAAATTATTTGGTAGTTTATAGACGCAAAAAATTCCACCAGGAAAACCATGATGGCAAAAGAATTTCATCGATTCATCGATTGGCTTTCAAGGGACAATCTATCATCAGAAGACTAAATCACGATCATTCGTCGCATCAATTTTTTAGTAGTATATCCGTTAGTACACTATTTGATTTTTATTTAATTTAAAAGTACTTTTAGATGGCCAGCTAGTCTATAAAACAACAATAACCCATTTAAAAGTTCTATTTACTTTAAAAAGATTACTAGACGAGTTCTTTGTCTATAAATCATTGGCAACCAAATAAATTTTTATTTAATTTTAAGACATTTTTTAACAGGTTTATAGATCATAAACCATCAGAAACATATAATTATTTAATTTTTTAATATAACCTTGCTAATAATTTTGCCAACCTCTGAGTTGTCAAAAATTCAAATTTACTATAAAAAATATTTTTTTTTTAAATTCAAAAACCTATTAAAAATACAAATGCATTCATATAAATTAAACTCTTGAACAACACATGTGAAAAAATTATCATAATATTAATTAGAAAATACTAAAATTTATCTAACTATTCCATAAAATTCCATATATATCCTACAAACTATGAGACCTGATGATCACAATCATCTCTCAAGTACTCCATAGCCTTGTATTCCTCCTCCTCATCATCACGTTGATGATTGGCCGAAAGCTGCTTGTATGGCGGCGGCGGCGGCAGCGGCAGCACTTTGGTGGCTTGGAAAAGCGACGCAGAGCTATAATGCACATTTGTGTGAGGATCATATCCAACCTCTCCGTCAATGATGATTGTGTCTCCTACACTCATTGCGTCCTTTGCACCATCCACTCCCTGAAGTCCCCTAGTTGCACTCGAACATCATCTATAGTTGATAATGTCCCCTTAGCCGGTACACTGTAGCAATGCCTCACTGTTGCTAACCCATCATGCAAAGGTGACCCTTCTTGTCACGAGCTCCATCAACATTTTCTCCAATTGTTTGTCTCAGACTACTGGATGTGGAGACTAGTCCTCGCATGTTGCCGTCAGATTGTGACTAGGTCTAGCTAATGACAACTCATGTTGGAATGCCTCGTACGAAGATCATCAAACAATATTAGAATATCACAGAGTTGAAATAAATAAGCAATGCATATAAGTGCTATAAACTTACAACATTCCTCTTTAATCAGTCATTGACCTAGTTGTCATCCGACCTCTATCGGTACGTCTGAGCAAACACTTTCAGAACTATTTGGCGGCCTACCCAACTCCTAGGCCTCAATGATAAATTAAAAACACATTATTAGCTCATGTTATAAATTTGAAAAAATAATGTAACAAATATTAAAATATTTACCAAACAATTGCCATGGGTACTGGGGGATATGCATCCCACTACTAGAAAAATACTTTTTTATGATGCCTCAAAGTGTCTTAACAAGTCATATTTTGTGATGCTTTTTCTTTTGTGACACCACCAAAAAGCGTCACATAGGTAGCCGTTGCATTATCTTATGGTGACAGTTACCAGCGTGTCAAACCATTTGTTGTTGTGTCGCTCCAAAGCATCATCAATATGTGAGTTTTGTGACGCTTTTTGGTGTCTCATAACATGGTTTAACTACCTTAACTAATTATTTGTATGACAGATGGAAGTGTCTTAAAATGTTACTAAATATGACGCTTTCACTTGTCCTAATAAATATTGCTATTATGACACTTTCTCTATTGTCACTAAAATGAAGAAAACCATTTCAAATCCCTTTAAATGATGATAGTAAGCGTCTCAAGAGGCTAGTATTATGATGCTTTAAAGTGTCCTAATACGTTGTCATTGGTACACTCTCTCATGTTAAAAAAATCATGCACAAAATTTAGTTTCAAAACCCTATCAACAATCCACCTGTCAACAATCCACTAAATTCATATTCAAAATAAGCTTAGCAATTTGATATATTTCCAACAAAGATAAACCAATATGAACACCATATGTGTAGTTTAATATCCAAAAGTTTCACTAAAATGTAAGAAACATAAAATTGATCCAAGTAATTCCCAAAAAAAAAAACAAAATAACCACTTTCAGTTTAGAGAGTTCACAACCATTGCCAACTAGCTTAAAGTTTCAAAACATGAAAGCTAACGTAATAGCACTAAAGATACAACTCATTGTCGAAAATAGCTTTGTCATCATTCTTCCTCCATAGCAACCTAAAGACGAAAACAAACATTTTCATTTAGTTCAAATTAAATTCAAAGACAAAAAAAAAGGGGAAAAAACATAAAGAAAATGTAAAGGATCAGTACCAGATTTTGTGGCCACGCAACTGCCTTGCCAACTGCATCACCAATAGTTTTTAAGTATGAGTTGGGTCGAATTAAATCCTCATCATCCTGCACTGCAACATTGATAATGACTTCACACCAATTTTTTCCCACTCGTACATCTCCAACTCATTTTGATGGATCTAAACTTTGAAGAGACCCAATTGCTACAATTTTTAATGGATCAACCAAACTCCTCAAATAAACTTTTTCTCCAACCTAAAATGAAAATTTAGGCATGTCATAATCAACTAAAATGAGACAGAAACCATGGATTTACAATATCTAACAATATCTGACAATTTCTATTTCTAACTTTACTAAAACTTAGAAAATAATTTCATTGTCACTTATTTTGATAATTTCAAAGTTGTTCTTAAGTAATAAGCAATAATAAGAAATATAAAAGGACAAGAACATATGATTTGTAAATATATTACCCATAACGACATTTTGTTCATTGATGAGGTTGACGGACGAGAGGAAGTAATATGCTGGTGAGATGACGAAGAAGGGACTCTATTGACTTCCCGGGGATGAATTATGTGATGATCTTTCCTTTTTCATTTTTATAAGTTCTTGTATTTGCTTATTTTGCTCCATTATAATCTTATCTTGATGGTCAGCT
>JACFYI010003355.1:76304-88507 GCA_014898755.1 Handroanthus guayacan | reverse complement strand
AAAAAAAAAAAAAAAGAAAGAAAGAACAAAAAAAAGAAATCCAACGGACTAGATCTGTCGGAATAATAAAAAATGGATAATAGTACGATGGACAAATCCATCAGACAAAACAAAAAAAATTTGAAATTCCGACGGATATACTCCGTCGGACAGCACGATAAAAAATTAAAAAGATTCTGAAAATCGTCTGACGGATAAGATCCGTCGGACACAATAAAAAAATACATTAAATACTTCGACGGATAACATCCATCGGATTAAACCTAAAAAAGAAAAAAATAAAAAAATTCAGAAACAGTCCGACGGATGTATTAGTCAGACAAAAAAAAATTCAAAACAGCTAAAAAAAATAATAAATTCATAAAGATATTTTCCGATTGCTTTTCCGACGGATAACATAAATATATAAAGAAAAACTTAAAAATTCACTATTCCGATGGATTTTCCGATGAATTCTTCCATCGCAAATTTGTTTTTAATAATTTTAACAATCTATCGATATCTGTCGAAAAATCCATCGGAATTGTCCGATGGATGAAGTCCGTCGGAATTTTCCTTCAGAATTTTTAATTTTTCTAGTAGTATAATTAGCCTATAATAAGAGAGATGGTTGCTGTTGAATTAGTTTCAAGCCAAATGTTAGAGTGATATCCCACGTCGGCACAATGTTAAAGTACCCTAAAAATTGCCTCCGCGTTCGCCCTCATGCTCGATCCAGCAATTTACGACTTCTTAATCATAACAAATAGCCCCAACGACAACCTACCTTGATGTCACCCTTCCAGTGCTTAGTTTGTAGTTTAGACGATGTATTCATAATTGACACATGATGTATCATTTTCTAATTTATTCGACTAGCCTGGATCTTCGTGTCGCGATGTTTTGTTTCATTTTCAACCACCCAAATATGCCAAAAAAAATAAAAATAAATAAGAGTTGGAACGACGAACTAAATGTGCCCTGTAGTGTATAAAAGGCATGCAATTTCTCCAATAGTGAAGCATAACAACAACATTAGATGCAAATGAAGTAGATAGATGAAACAAAGAGTTAAAGAAATTCCATACCTCTCGAGCATGTAGGCTCTAAAGAAAGAGATGCTCAATGGACTCCATATTGGCACAACAACTACATCTGGAAGTCAATTGTATCCCTTTATGTTGCATCTGAGTGTCAATCGGAATTTTATCCATCAAAAGACGCCACAAGAATATAGAAAGAGTAGGAGTAATTAAAGGGAGCCAAATCTCCTTATTGATGGTATTCTTAGAAGCTTTATTACAACTGAATTCCCATGCCGTCTTCACCATTAACCTACCATTTCTAGAGGGTTTGCAAATTAAGAAGTAGTCACCCAACCCATTACAATGACTTCAAGAACCATGCCTAGTGTACTACCATCAATGTAGCTGCAAGTTTCTCAATATCCCAAAGAGAGGTTTGAGATCTAGATTTCCACCAAAGTTTACATGAAAGAATTTGAACAATGTATATCAAGTTACGAACTCTAAATCCATTCTCATCAAACGGGAAGCAAATGGAAGTCCATAAAGTCCAATGAATTTATATATTTGTTGAATGTAATATTTTAAATTTGCATTTTTTTGTTAATTTTATTTAGTTAATGTAACAAACCTAACCTAAAGTAGCAATCTTGAACTAGGGTGCTACTTAACTACGTCGGTTTGTCACACCCAAAGCTCATTAACAATAGAATATTCACAATATAAACTCAAATAGCCACAAGCTATAAATCTAATAATCTATAACTGTCTTACCAGGATGGTACAATAACTCACAAACCAAATATTCATGCGTATGAATATACACAACTAGATTTTGACTTTAAAGGTATGCACTACAAAACCATCAAGCACGTCACAACCACCAAAGTGTACGATGTGTATGTACCAAAAAGAATATAACCTAGCGACTACAAGCATCTAAATTCCCAACAATCGGAATGCATGTCTACATGCGGAAACCATTAAATACATCATTGAAAATGCGTATAAAAGAGTTTAATAAAATATGAAAAACATTCCACATCTAGTGCTCCCATATAACATCATGCTGGTGAAAGTACAAATACAATTAAAAAATTACAAAGAAAAATTCAGGCTAAGGCATGGATATTTTGCTCTCTTTAAGGAGATTCAAGCCCACTACAGTAAAGAATTCTCACTGATCCAGTAGTAATACTCTTGATTTGTCTCCTCCAGGATACAACAATCCAACCATGTCGTATGACTCAACAAACTCTAGACTAGATGTTAAGTCCAAGGTTCACCAAAAGAACACCCTTTTTCAACAAGAAAAAACTCTCTTTATGTGTGTAATGTTGTATGTGTTTGCAAGATGAAAAATAGCCCCTATTTATAGGTGTAGAAAGGCCTCCATGAAATAAATGAAATGTAGTGGGAATAAATTTCATAAAAATATAGAGTAGTGGGGTAATAATGTAAGAGTTATTTGAGCATATGAAATGATATGATAATGTATGAAATAATATTGGCGCATAATGGTGTCATAAGTAGGCATGTAGTTGGGTAGTGGCCATAAAAATGAATTAAGTAAAATATAAATAATATTTCATCCACTAACCCATCATATTCTCACATTAATTTGATGTAATAAGTTGGGCAATGAAAGGATGCAATTTTAATATTAAAATGCCCATATACCAACATTTCCCCAGTCATTTTAATATTAAAATAAAGAGAGTGTACTAGTTGAAGATAGACCATTATGCATAATGAAGGTGTGCTCTGCATTGAACCTCCGCTTAGTAAAATAGCAATCTTTACTCCAGAGTCAGTAGTGGTTTCAGACTTGAACTATGACTGCTTAAGGGAAATAAAATATTACTGCCTACACATAATAGTAAAGGTGTTAAAATAAGCTTTAATGGCTAGCACATTATGGCCTTGTGCTATCCCGGATTTCATGAGTGTCTTTGAGAATAAACCCAATTCTCATAGGAAACAGCCTACTTCCACACTCACATACGTGATATCTATCAAGGGTGCTCCTGTAACTCTAACACCCCATTTATAAGAGTTATAAATATTCATTAAGAGTTTAATAAACACAACCTCCTCAAATCATTACAAGATAAATGCACTCACACCATAGGGATGGAAAATTAAAAAAAATAAATAGTGCATTTTATAACAAGCCATCATATGATTCGTTTTTCCCATTGAACCTAGTTGTAGGATCTCTAGTCCCCCGGTTGGATTTCCTCATATATGACTTATGAATTTATGGGCTTCAATCCCATCCCCCTTGCTGTGCTCTAGACCTTTTCTCTTGCTAAGGCCTTAGTCAATGGATCTGCAAGATTATCACAAGATTTAACATAATCAACATTGATAATATCACTTGTTAAATAAGATCTCACAGTACTGTGTTTTCTTCTTATAGGTTTGGATTTACCGTTGTAATAATGATTTTATACTCTACCAATCATAGTGGTGCTATCACAATGAATTAAAATAGGAGGAATTGTTTTTTCAAAATATGGTATTTGAAATAATAAATCTCTCAACCAACTCGCTTTCTCACTAGCTGAAGCTAAAGCAATAAGTTTAGCCTCCACGGTAGAGTTAGTAATTATAGTTTGCTTTTTTTATTTCCAACAAATAGCACCATCACCCAAAGTAAAAATATAATCAGTGGTTGAACAGGAATCACCTGATAAAGTGTTCCAATCTACATCACTAAAACCTTCAAGTATAGCAGGATATTTTTTTATAAAACAAGCCATAATTTTTTGTGCCAAATAAATATCTCATAATTCATGTTATGGCATGCCAATGTTCAATACCTGCCTTGCTTGTAAACCTGCTAAGTACTCCCACAACATATGCAATGTCAGGTCGAGTATAATCAGTCGCATATCTTAAACTCCCAATTAAGCTAGCATACTCCTTTTGATTTATCACATCATCATCACTTTTAATAGGAAATAAGTAAAAATTAGAATCAAAAGGAGTTGTCACATGCTTGCTATCGATAAAATTATATTTTCTCAAGATTTTTTCAATATAATGCGACTGATCAATAAAAATATCATCACATGTTTTAGTAATTTTCATGCCCAAAATAAAATTTGCCTCACCCAAATCTTTCATGTCAAAGTGGCTACTAAGCATATTTTTAGTTTCTTTGATCACATGAAAATTAGAGCCAAAAATTAATAAATCATCAACATAGAGGCAAATTATTCCAAGATTTGTGATAGATGCATTTGTCACACTTATTTGATTTATAACCATTCTCAATCATGCAAGAATCGAACTTTTCATACCATTGCTTAGGTGCCTGTTTTAAGCCATATAGGGATTTAGTCAATTTACACCCTTTATTTTCTTAGCCTACTTCTACAAAACCCTCGAGTTGTTCCATATAAATTCTTCATTTAGGTCCCCATTAAAAAAAGATGTTTTAACATCAATTTGGTCTATTTGCAAATCAAAAATTGCAGTAATAGTTATTAAAAGTCTAATGGATGTCACTCTAGTTACCGGAGAGTATATGTTAAAAAATTCAAGGCCTTCTAGTTGCTTAAAACCCTTAGCAACTAGTCTAACCTTATATTTATAATAGAATCATCCGACTTTAACTTTTTTCTAAGGACCCATTTACAACCAATTGTTTTACAACCCAATGGTAAATCAACTAATTTCCAAGTTTTATTAGAAATTGGTGATTCCCTCTCATCATTTACAGCCTCTTTCCAAAAAATTATAATAGGTGATGATAACGCTTCTTGCAAAGTAAGAGGGTCATTTTTAACATTAAAAACATAAAAATCAGGCCCAAAATCTTTTTCTACTCTAGCTTTTTTACTTCTTCTAGGCTCAAAATCATCATTGTTTTTTTTTCTCAAAACAGAAGTAGAAGAGCTAGGTAAAGACAAGATATTTTGCTCATTTTTTTGACCCCCACTATTTTTAGAATTAAAAGAAAATTTATCTTTATGAAAAATAGCATCAGTTGATTCAATAATCACATTATTTTCAAAATTTAAAAATTTATAGGCTGTATTATTAAAAGCATAACCAAGAAAAGCACAAGTATTAACTTTCACACCCAATTTTGAAATTTTAGGGTCTGTTAACTTAAAATAGGCTAAACAACCCCAAACTCTAAGATATCCCAAATTTTGCTTATGACCTTTCCACAATTCAAATGGAGTTAATTTTGTCTTTTTATGTGGCACCCTATTTAACACATAACATGCTGTTAAAATAGATTCACTACAAAGATTTGAAGGTGCACAAGATTCAATAAGCATGGCATTTGTCAATTCAACCAAAGTTCTATTTTTTCTTTCTGCTACACTATTAGATGCAGGAGAATATGGTGGAGTAACTTCATGGATTATTCCAAATGGTTTTACAAAGGAATTAAACTCATTGAAAACAAATTCTCGACCTCTATCATTCCTTATTCTTTTTATTTTTTTATTGAATTGATTTTCTACCTCATGGAGATATTCTTTAAATTTTTCAAATACATCACTTTTATTTTTCATCAAATAAACGTAAGTGAATTTAGAGAAATCATAAATAAAAGTGATAAAATATCGATTTCCTCCATGAGTTAGAATTTCTCCAAGTTCACAAACATTGGTATGAATCAATTCTAACATTTTGGTTTTTTTTTTTTTCAATACTTGGATGAGGTCTTTTAGTAATTTTGCTTTATTACAAGCTTCACATTTTTCAAAATCTTTTTTAATCATTGGAATTAATCCCAAGTTACTCATGATTCCCACATAACGTTTATTAATATGACACAAACGAGCATGCCAAAAATTAGTAGAAGAGAGCACATACACAAAAGTAGAAGATATTTTATTTATCTCAATATTTAACTTGAACACGCCATCACATGCATACCCCTTCCCCACAAAACACCCTTTTTTGTAATTACATATTGATCAGATTCTACAATCTGCTTGAACCAGCTTTGTTGAGTAGAAAAGTTGACATCAAATTTTTCCTCATGAAAGGAGTATAAAGCACATTTTTGAAATCAATATCCTTCCAGAGGTAAAATTCAACTCAACTTCTCCCATTCCAAGCATTTGAGTGGTATGAGAATCACCAAGCATGATGGTTTTAGGCTCATCAAAAGGAGTAAACACTTTGAACCAATTTTTGTCATAGCAAACATGACGGTTCGCACCAGAATCTGCCCACCAGCCATCAACACTATCAATCATATTTATTTCGTTATCACTGCCACAAGTGGCTCTTTGGTTACATTTGCTTGTGGAGTAGGCCCGTGTTTTATATTTGCAAAATCGAGCAATATGCCCACTCTTGCCACAGATATAACAAACTGTTGAATTTTGTTGATGCTGTGCTTGGTTATTATTTCCACCATTTTTCTTGGGAGTTCCATGATAATTTTTCTTGAAATTTTTCTTTTTTGGCTTCAAAGAGGTGTTTTTGTTAGAATTAGGAATATTATTATTTGAAGAAATTAAATTTACTTTCTTCGTGATGGCTTGCGATGTGCTCTCAATTGGTTGCATCATTTCGCTTCTTCTTTCATCCGAATTCACATTATCAAGGTTTCAAGAGATGTTTCCTTTTATTTGTGGTGCATATTTTTCTGAAATTTCTTCCATGAAGGTAGAAGTTTATCAATTATACCACAAACAACAAGGTTATCTCCAATTTTTGGGTGAATTACAAAAATCACCCTAGAAGTTTGGTGTAATTACAAGAATCACCCATGAGGTTTAACAAATTACAAAAACTACCCTTGACGTAGCAATAATTTTAAGATTTAGTAAAAATTGATGATGTTATCGTATAGGCAAAGAGTAAGTTTTAAAAATAAAGCTGGAATTTATCTTTTGTACACACAGTAGCATCGTTAATTTCTATTAAATTCCAGCGATATTACTTCATTAGCGGTGATTTTTGTAATTTGTCAAACTTTAGGGGTGGTTCTTGTAATTACACCAAACCTCAAGGGTGATTTTTGTAATTCACCCCCAATTTTTATATCCTCCGACCTGAGCTCTCCAACAATCATAATAAAATCTTAAGCAGCATATTGTTTCGCTCTTGCCACCTCAGTATCATACTTACTCTGTAACGCTTTTCAAATTTTCTTTGCAGTAGAGTAAGTTCGATCATAATAATCATAGAAATTGTCAGAGAGGCAATTAAGAAGATAGTATCGACACTTGAAGGCATCATCATTGTACTTTTCCACTGTCTCGAGATGGGTTGCGTATTCTTCATCATTCAAGTTGGTATCATATATCTTGTTTGGATTCTTTTCAGTGAGAACATATGAAACATTTAGAAGGCTAAGGTAAAATAATACCTTACCTTTCCATCTCTTGAAATGGGTACCATTGAAACGAAATGGTTTGTTGAGATCTCCTACACTGACATCCATTGGGTTTTCAACTGTCGCCATTGAGTCTCCTTAAAATTGTTGGTGAAAGTACAAATCTCACTTTCTTTAAGGAGATTTAAGCCCACTGCAGTAAAGAATTCTCACTGGTCCAGCAGTAATACTCTTGATTTGTTGCCTCCAGTATATAATAGCCCGACAATGTCGTTTGACTCAACAAACTCTGAACTAGATGTTGAGTCCAAAGTTTTAACAAAAGAACACCCTTCTTCAATAAGAAAAACTCTCTTTATATGTGTATATGTTGTATGTGTTTACAAGTAATTTGCAAGATGAAAATGGCCCCTATTTATAGCTGTAGAAAGACCTCCATGAAATAAATGAAATGTAGTGGGAATAAATTTCATAAAAACATGGAGTAGTGGGGGTTAATAATGTGAAGTTATTTGAGAATATGAAAAAATGTAATAATGTATGAAATAATATTGGCACATAATGGTGTCATAAGTAGGCATGTGGTGGGGTAGTGGCTAAAAATGAATTTGGCTAAAGCCATGTACTTTGCCTTCATTGTAGACAACATACCTAAAGACTGAAGTGTTGCCTTCCAACTGACTGTTCAACCTGAGATACAAAACACATATCCAGTCATAGATCTTTTTGTATCCAAATTGCTAGCATAATCTATATCCACATAGCCAACGAGTCCATATCTATTTTTAGAACCTCTTAGATACTTAATAATTCACATAACTGCCTGCTAATGTATCCTCTCCCGATCATGCATATATCGGCTAAGAACATTGACTGCATGTGCGATATTTGATCTAGTGCACACCATGGCATACACCAAGCTACTAACTGCACTGACATAGGGCACACGAGACATGTGCTCCACCTTCTCCTCAGTACCAGGTGACCATTCTGCTAACAACCTGAAATGAGCTACAAGAGGTGTCGTCACTGGTTTGGACTTGTCCATTCTAAAATGCTTAAATATTTTCTCAACATATTTCTGTTAAGACAAATAAATGAAGCCAGCATTTCTATCCCAAACTATTTTCATGCCAAGTATGTTACTAGCACCTCCCAAATCCTTTATTTCGAACTCCTCATTCAACTAAGTCTTTAACAATTTTATTTCAGATATATTTTTAGAGACAATTAACATGTCATCTACATATAACAACAAATGCATAAACAGGCCATCATCACACTTGTTATAATATATGCAAAAGTCATACACACTTTGAGTATATCCTATATTGGTAATAAATGAATCAAACCTCTTGTACCATTGTCTAGGAGGCTGTTTCAAATTGTACAAAGATCTTTTCAAAAGTATACCTAATCTTTTTTTGCTGGAACTACGAATCCTCAAGTTGGCTCATGTATATCTATTCCTGTAGCTCACCTTGCAGAAATGCCATTTTGACATCCATCTGTTCGAGTTCAATGTCATACATCGCTACATGGGAAGTAACTCCTGTATTAAGGTATGTTTTACCACCAGAGAGAACACTTCGTGAAAGTTGATTCCCTCACGCTGAGTAAAACCCTTCGCTACCAATCGGGCCTTATACCGAGCATCTTTTATTTCCAGAACTCCTTCCTTTCTTTTGAAGACCCACTTGCACCTAACAATTTTTGTCCCTTAGGTTCATAAACTAGCTCCCATGCGCCATTCTTATGAAAAGACTTAATCTCTTCACATATAGCACCTATCCATTTATCCAAATTTGGATATGATACGGCCTTTTTGTATGAAATCAGATCATCTCCTACAAATTCTTCAACCGTACTCAAAACATAGCTATGAAATCTGAATATCCATAGCACTATGGTGGTTAGATCTATCTACATGCTTTGTCACGAATAAGTAGATAATCATGTAATATCTCTGTTTCTTGTTATTGTACTCGTGATACTGAACGTTTATCCACTTTATCTATCACCAGTTGTTTTTCTTTTGAAACATCTTGTGAGGTATCCATATGAAACTCTACTTTCTCCTTATCACCCTCTTGACTGCACTTTCCATGCTTCTCCTTCTTTAACATAGCAGACTCATCAAGAGTTACATCCTTGCTGATGATTAGTTTTGAGCCTTTGTTATTGGTACACCATAATTGATAACTTTTAACTCCATCTAAACCCTAGAAATATGTACTTCATGGCTCTCGGTTCAAGTTTTTTGTCACGAACATGAGCATATGCTGGACACATGAAAATTCTCAAAATCAAGCAGTCAATAGGAGAACTCGACCACTTATCTAAAGGTGTCAAGCAGTCTATAGCATTCGATAGTGTTCTATTCAACCTGTGTTAAAGAGCATGCATTGATCTCTTTCTAACAGTGCCCTGTTCATATGTTCTGCAACTTTGATCTGCTATAGTGTATGAACTACTGCGCGATGCCTCACAATTCCTTCTCTATCACAGAACTCCTAAAATTCATTATTGCAAAACTCCATCCCCTTGTCAGTCCTCAAACATTTTATTGATTTACCCATATGCTTCTCAATCATAATCTTCCACTGCTTGAACTTGACAAACACTTCATCTTTATGTTTTAGCATGTACACCCATACCATTCTTGAGAAATCATCTACCAAAGTCAACATGTAACGAGCTCCATCCTTTGAGGGAACTTGTGATGGCCCCTAAAGATCCAAATGTATATAAACTGAAGTGTCTTTCATTCGATGGATTGCTATATTGAACTTTACTCAATATTACTTTCCCAAAACAAAGTATTCATAGAAGCCCAACTCTCCAATTTTCTGCTCATCAAGCAGCCCTTCTCACTCATATGCCGAAACCATATATGCCATAGCCTTGTAATATCATTATCAACTTTTGATGATGAAGTTGCAGCTATTCTTGTAACTATGTTAACAACCAGAATATAAAGATCATTCCTATTCTCTTCCTTCATAATCAGCATAGAACCTTTGGAAACTTGCAGTACTCCATCTTAAGCCCTGTATTCATATCCATTCATATCCAACATGCCTAGAGGGATCATATTCTTCTTCAAATCGAGAACGTGATGCACCTCAATTAAAGTTTTGACCATCCTATCATGCATCCGGACATTAATAGTGCCAATGCCAACCACTCTGCATAAAGCATCAATTCCCTTAAGAACTTTGCCACCATCATAATTTCTATAAGTGAGAAGCCAGATTTGAGGACACATGTGATATGAGCATCCACTATCCAAGATCCATTCAAAACTCAGTTAACTTTTTGATATACTCAAGCCAACACCTCCATTAACATTATCTTCAACTATCCCAGCCACGTCATTTCTATTTTAATTCAAAATTTCACCTACATTCTTCCCTTTACCATGTCCTGGAAAATTTCTTTTCTAATGTCCTTTGTCTCCACACTAAAAACATCAGTCTCCTGCTTTAGGCTTTTCCTGAGAACGAGATCGGCTTTTATTTCCTTTGTCCTTTTCTTTTGCTTTCTCTTTACCACAAGTCAGTCATTATTTTTATCATCATTACTACCAATCACATACTTTCTTAATTCATTTGGATTTAATGATGCTTTAACATCCTCCATAGATATAGAATCTCTACCGCATAATATAGCAGTAACCAAATAATTATATGACTTCAGTAAAGAGCATAAAAGAATCAATGCTTGATCTTCATCGTCGACTTTCACTTCGATACTAACAAGGTCAAGAATTACCTTATTTAGATAATCAATATGATGCATGATAGATGTACCCTCCCTCATTCTAAGCGTGTAAAGTCGCAGCTTCAATATAGTTTGTTAGTAAGTGATTTGATCATGTACAGGTTCTCCAACTTCAGCCACAACTTTGTCGGAGTTGATTCTCCTGCAACCTCCCTTTTATAGCAGAAATGACCCTGGATGTCAACAGGGACATGACCCCTGATATCTGGTTAATGCATGTTGATGGATCAGCCGGGTCTCAGAAGGGAGGAGTTGGAAAACTACTATAAGGACCTGACTCACTTGAATTGGAATACGCGGTGAAGCTAGACTTTGAGGTCACAAATAATGAGGCAGAATATGAAGCTCTGATCATTGGTCTTAACATCGCAAGGAAGCTCAAAATTGAGAGGTTGGGTATCTACACGGATTCTCAGCTCGTTGCCATGCAAATTGAAGGGTCATACGAGACTAGAGAGATAATGATGGTCAACTACCTGAGAATGGTCAAAGATCTCATGAATGACTTTAAAACTTGTGATATGCACCAGATCCCGAGGGAAGAAAATGAAAAAGCAGATGCTCTAACCAAGTTCGGGGCGATGGTACATGGGGTGAGAAGTAGGAAGGTCACGTTGCTCGTGGGGGACAAATCCGAACTCACTCAGGACCTGGAGATCGAGGTCCTTTGCGTACAACCAGCAGGGTCATGGAAGGATCAGTTTGTGAGATATTTAGTATCGGGTGAACTTCCTGATGACCCTAAAGAAGCAAAGCGGCTACAGTTCAAGGTAAACAGGTTCACTATCATTGATGGAGAACTATGCAAGAGATCATTTGAGGGACCATTGTTGAAGTGCCTAGCGCCCAATGAGGCCAACTATGTCATGAAGGAGATCCACGAGGGTAATTGCGAAAATCACTCGGGAGCTAGGGCACTTGTACTAAAAGCAAAAGGACAAGGGTATTTTTAGCCTACCATGAACCAAGATGCTGTGGCCTTGGTGAAAAGATGTAAAAGGTGCCAGATCCATGCGAACTTAATGCATCGACCTGGAGTACCCATGGAGGCTATCGAGGTCGCTTGTCCCTTTGATCAATGGGGGATCGATATCCTA
>JACFYI010003355.1:35887-76204 GCA_014898755.1 Handroanthus guayacan | reverse complement strand
AGACCCAGTTTTACTACCGTAGATTAGACTGACATGGGCTCTTGGATGATGCCATATGTAAAGGTGTAAATGGTACAATTCTAACACTATAAATACCCCATTATGTCATCATATGGGACCAAGCACTGTTCACAAGGTCACTCCGACCTCACCTCTACACACTGAGCACTAGTCTACACACCAAGTGGTCAGGGTCACGATAGTACTGTACGACCCTTACGGAGGTCACTTTGTAATCATTCCACATTAATAAACTTTTATTCCTGGGTCATTACAATTATCTTCTAACTACTGTGACCTTGAGTACTTGAACAATAAGGGAAGAAGAAGAAGGGCTAAAAGAAAAAGGGGAAAGGAAAGAAAAATAAAAAGATAGTACAATGGCAAAATATGAGTTAAAAAAATGAGAAGGTAAATCTATTAAAATATAAAGAGTATATTTGTCATTATAGTATTGATCAATGGGCAAGATAGATTTTGAGTGTAATAAACAACAATTTATTTAACAAAGGGAATAACTTGCCAATTAAAATTAAAAAAAAATTGCAAATTAAAATTTCACATGGGATATTTTTCCGAAAAGCTCTTTCCATAGCCAATTATATTTGTGTAGCTAGTAATATCAAGCTGAAACATTTTCTAGTTGGCTTGGAATTAATGACAAGGATAATTGCCTCATTGAATGTAAATGTTAACTTAATTATAGAAATACCCCTATAGTTTGAGAAATTATAGTAAATTCTTTTGCTATAACAATTTTAACTGACAAAAAATCAAAGAGATCACGTTTAACATTACAATTAATTCAGTAAGGATTCCTTAATCCAAAAAGATGTTTAATTTCTTATTCCATGTTTACACACATGCCAACTGTATCAAATATTTCATTATGAAAATACGAGATTGTGGATGTCACTTACTTGACAGGTGTCTGTATAATGAAATAGAATGAAACACGAATTAGAATAAAGGATCCAAAATTCAATTAAACCCCATAAAATGTAACAATTGAATTGAAATGTTACAAGGTACACCCTCTATCAATCAAATAGCAAGGAGTGCTACTGAAATTTTTAAAAGTACAGATAATATTTTTATAATTAGTCCAAATCTTGGAAGATGGTGAGATTATTTCATAATGACATAAAATATCCTCTTAATTAAGAAACTTGAGGTTATCACTTGCACGAAAAGATTAGTACAATGAAAAGAATTTACTACTAATTAACATAATTCCTTCGTACTGAATTGAAAAGATTATATAATGCAATAATTGTACTTTAATGGCGAATGAGATATTTAGAGAAGCTTCACGGACCTAGGACAAGGACATGGTTTCTATCACCATTTACGTACTAATCAATCATAAACCAACCGTACATTATGTAATGTTAACTCATTGTTGCAAGTTGGAGAGCAAAATCTAAACCGAAGTTTAGTAAATAATTACAAAGATGGATAAGAATAATATGAAATCATTGGCCGTCATCATACAACCCTAATTTAAGACACTTGACAACCATTATCATGATAGCCCCCCTCTCCACGACTTGGATGGAATACTGTAAACTTAATTCGTAGTTACATATGTAATGTATAATAGGGTGATTACAACTTTACCCCCTAAGTTTTGGATGGATTATAAAGACCACCCTTTAATTTTTGAAAATTACAAAAATTACCCTTTACTCCATCTTTAAAATAGAAGGGACAATGAAAATGTCAAAATTGCCCCATTGACTTTGTTTAGAAAGGAAAATTTTAAGGTGAATTACGGAGAAAAAGGGTGAATTACAATTGTATTGCCAAAGTTTTGGGTGAATAACAAAAACTACCCCCCACTTTATGAAATTACAAAATTCACCCCTAAACTTATCGATTGTCTGTTAAAATAGACTAAATAACAGGAATTTACAAATTGCCCCCATATGTTTTGTTTAGAAAGGGAAGAATGGGGCGAATTGTCCATGTCGCTTATGTTTTGAGTGAAATTTTAGTTAATTTGTATTTCCAAAACAAAATAAAATATAAATATATGAAAGGCCATCTATTATTAAATACCTAAACAATAAATTATAAGAATTGGAGGATTTGATTTTGGAAGAGAGATTTAGGGCTTGCTCTAAGACAGACCCTTTCATTTTTCTAATCTTCAATACCAGCATGTCAGCGCCCTAGACTTGGCATATTCACGCCCAATACAGAATGTAAATCTTCTTCTTCACTTGTCCGGCACGATCCTATCAATAACGAGTGCAGTAGCACCCAAGTTAGCATGTTTGCCACCCCTATTTCTCATCTATCTTGACCTAGTTTCCTGCATAACTTAACTATAGATTGTGATGAATTTGGGTAAAATAAAGAACTAACAAAAACATGAAATAACAAAATATAAATAAAAAATGTAAAGCTCAGGTTAGCTCCTAGAAAGCATTTGATTTGTAGTGTTAGCTTGACTATCGGGCTCTTTTTCAAATTACGTTCGTCAAGTTGATGGAGGCTTGATGATGATTAATAATACCTCCCCAGTTTATCTTAAATTTATTCTTTGGACTTCCCTCTTTTTCTTAGATTGCTTCATTCTGCTTATTATTTAGGCTAATTAAGTCTCTCTTCAAAGGATCTTTGATTACATTAGCTTGTGAAACCTACTCTGCAAGACTATTCACCACACTAACAAAACATTCGTTAGAATCGTCAAGAAAATTCATGGCTTTAAAAACATCGAAAGCTACTAGTTGATCTTGAACTTTCATAGTTAATTCTCCTTTTTAAACATAAATAAGGATTCTATCTGATGATGCCCAAATCCGTCGCTGACATAGAATGCTCATTGGCTTCAAGGTATTGCCCCATTAGCACTCATAGCATGGGATTTTGTCTTAAAAAGACATTTTGAAGGGTGAGGGAAGGGGGGTAGCTTCTAAACTATTTCAAACCCTTTGACTCTTCTAATATGGGACAAACTTGTATCATCAAAAGCCCCCTAGTCAACGGCGTAGGGAAGAGGCAAATGGCGTTTGTTCTCACAAATGGCGCCAATATAAAGATGTCCAAATTTGTTGCCAATATGGAATGCTCATCGGCTTCAAGGTATTGTCCTGCCAACATTCTTGGTAGGGGCTTTTGTCCTGAAAAGGAGCCTTGAAGGTTGAAAGAGTGGAGATAGCCTACAAATGATCTCAAGTCCTTTGACTCTTCCAATATGGAACAAATTTGGTATCATCACTACCTATCACCAAAAAGGTCTCCCAAGAATAATTAGAACTGTGTTATCCACTTCCATATTAAGAACAATACAATTAGCAAGGATTATAAATTTATCTACTTTAACAAGTACATCCTTAATTCCTTCCCTAATATAGGAGAGTGTTCTATTAGCTAGCTGTAAGTAGCACTTGTTGGCATAGTCTCCCCTAATTGTAGTTTTTGATGTATCGAACAAGGCAATAAATTTATACTTGCTGCCAATTCACACAATGCCCTACATGTGAAGTGTGTGCCAGTAGTGCAAGGGGTTGTGAAACTACCTGGATCTTTTAACTTTGATGGTAATTTCTTTTGAATAGTAGGACTATATTCTTTATTTAAAGCAACCATGTCATAATCCTCTAAATGCCTTCTCTTTTTCTTCTTTTATAATAAATTTAACATAGCAAGGCATTTGTTCTTAGACTTAGGCAAATCGAATATTAATGTGAACTTTTTTAAAAACTTTCAAAAAATTTTTAAACTATTTGTCAAATTTTTTCCTTTGAAGCTTTTGGGAAAAGGGGGGTTTATGAGTTTGATTTGTTACCTAGAGTGACTTTTCTATCTCCTTTTTTTCTTCAATAGATGGTACCTTTTCCTTTCTTGAAGTTGTAAGCTGCCTTGTAACCTATTATAGTTCGTTGCCACTTCTCAATGTGATTGTTTAACGCTACTCATTCCCTTCTCTTTTAAGTTTACCTTAGTGTTGTCAGGTGAGGTTCCTTGAGGACGAGAATTTATAACACTAGCTAACTTCCCTATTTGATTTTCTATAGCCCTCATGGCAGCATCATTCCTCGCCAAATATTGCATCATTATCTCTTCTAGGAAATTTTTTTTTTCTTACGAGGGTTGCTGCATAGGTTGTTCAAATTGTTATCCGCATTCTAACCGTTACAATTCTGGGTGGAGACAAATCCAAATTTTGCTTGGAAAATAATTAGGGGCAGAGATCAACACGAAGTTATCAATAAGGTATGCAATAACAAGTTCACTATCCTGTGCAAGAAAGGAAACCGTCACTAAAGGACACACTTACGTAGTTTATGGCCAACACTGCTGCTACCTTTGAGTCGATGGAAACCTAGATAAATCAATTAGCCAACACTATAAACTCTCGACCGTAGGGGTCACTTCCAAGTAACACTGAGACAAACCTTAGAAAAGATGGAAAAGAACAGTGCAAGTAACCACTTTGAAAAGTAGAGCTTCAAGAAGTTACTAAGGAATTTACATCTTTAGAGAAAAGAGATAACACAATCTATTGAAAAAGAAAAGGAGGTAGAAAAGTCCATTAAGGTAACAAAATACACTCCTAAAGTCCCTTTTTTGCCAAAGGCTTTGAAAGGAAAAATTACACATAGTTCTAAAAATTTTTAGAAGTTCTTAATAAACTTCACATAAATATTTCTTTGCTAAAGCTTTGGAAAAAATATCTAGTTACATTAAGTCTATGAAAGAAATTTTGTCTAAAAAAAACATTTGAGGGATGATGAAATGGTGCCGTTAACTAAAGAATATTGTAAAATCATTCAAAGAAAATTACCATCTAAGTTAAAAGATCCGGATAGTTTCATAATATCTTGCACAATTGGCACTCACATTTTGGGTAGAACATTATACGATTTAGGAGCTACTATTAATCTAATATCCTACTCGATTTACAAAAAACTAGAATTAGGGAATTCTAAATACACTAGTGTTATTTTTCAACCAGCAGATAGGTTACTTAGCTATCTTAGGAGCCTACCGGAAGATGTTCTTGTTAAAGTTGACAAGTTTATTTTTCCTATTGATTTTGTTGTTCTTGACATGGAAGTAGATAGTAAAGTTCCTGTCATCTTTGAAAGATCATTCCTAGTAACAAGTAGAATACTCATTGATATTCAAAAAGGTAAACTAACAATGAGAGTTTAAGACCAACAGATAACCTTTGATTTTTGTAAATCAATGAGGTTCCCTAAAGAATATGACGAATGTTTTTCCATAAGTGTTGTAAATAACCTAGCAGAAAAGGTCGTTCAAGCACATCAAATTAAAGATCCACTACAAAGAGGTCGGCCTTCATGCAAAGGTGAATAAGTTGAGGACATTCAAGAGGTAGGAAGAATACTAGACTCTCAAGGAGAAGCGGTACCTAAAGAGTTTGAAAAGAACATAAAACCTTGAAGCTGCCTATTACAAGAACTTTTGATTGCTTGTTTGCGAGTATAGTAAACAATATGTTAAAATTTAAAAAAAAAAAATTCACAAAGAAGAAAACTAAAAAGAATAAAAGGAAGATTTTGACTAACCAATTTGAAGTGGGATAACATGTTGCATTACATAACACTTGATTTAAGTTTTTCACAGGTAAATGCAAATATCGATAGGTGGTGGAGCTGGAAAACGTAAACTCGAAGAATAAATTCAAAGTGAATACATAGAGAATCAAGCACTACCAGGATGGAGTTTTTTATCATCAATAAGCCTCAACTACCTTGAATGAAGCCACCTAAAGATGCCGAATATCAAGCCAATGACTATAAATGAAGCGCTACATTGGAGGCAACCCAAGGATATATTATTTTTTGTTCTTGTTAATTTCTTTTGTTTATGATAATCATTTATTTTACATGAATTTTGAACATTCCGAAGTCAAGTTTTATAGGAAAAAAAAATATTTAAGAAACAATGGTAGAAAGCGGAATGGGCACACCAGTGCCCAAAATAGAAAAGACCAAAAAAAAAAGTTTCAAAATGAGCACTCAAGTGCCCAGTGCCATAGGCGCAAAGTCTATTTCTGCATAATGTGGGCGCTTCAACACAAAGTTTGGGCATCCTATTGCTGGGTTCTGCCGCTAAAAATTTAGAAAAAGTTGGCCCAAATCACCCCAAAATCAATAAAATATCAGCATGATCATCATAACCACTCCATTAAAACATCAATTTTCCATCAAATGACAATCTCGTATTTTTTCTCCACTCCATATTCCATACTTCCACATATCTGCATACTTAATCAATCTAAAATCTTTCATCCTCCAAAAAGAACCAGAAAACCCAACACTACCATCACTTTTTGGGGCCGCCTTTGCAATTTCTCATCAAAGTTATTGGTATCTTAAAGGTGATAAAAGTCTCTATCAATTTTCTCTATTGATTTGATAGAATTTCTTCACTACGACCCTCCTATCTTTGCCCCTTTATTGAAATAGACTTCCATGGATTCATTGTAATTTGAAAATTTTTTCTAAGTATAGTTTCTAAGCATGCAAGGGTCATGCTGTTATGTGTTGTATTGATTATGGGTTGTGTCTCAAATTATTTGTGGGTTGTATCCTGTTGATTGATGTCATTTTTTCTTGTAACTAGGTCGTGCCTATTGTTGTTTACATTGTCAATTAATTTTGGATTGTGACCCAATTACTGGATGTATGGGAGTATTCATTGGCATGCATGTATTTAGTATCCTTTTTTATTTTCGTACTTTGGGGATAAAGTACCTCTCAAATTTGGGAGTGTTTTGTCTATTGTTAATGGTGTTTAGTGATTGATTGCGTGCCACTTATTTGACATTATGCATGAATGACACCTAAAATTTTTTCGATCATAAGCATGTAAGCATGAAAGTTTTAGCTTGCTTTTGTCTAATGAATCACCGTAATGTTTGATTTTAAAGAAATTTTCATTAAATCCTATAACGACCCAAATCTAGAATATCCATCTCTAGACCAAAAATCGCTACCAAATGGGGAGGGATTCTAAAAACAATTTTCAAATTTCAATGCAGTGGAATTATTGTTCAATCCACAATCAAATACATACTTATTACAAGCCCCAAAATTCCAATATCCTACAAGGTATCTAATTTTTCAGCAATAACGCTTGATCATCAACGACTAGCTCAAATATGAGCATAAAACAATTCATACAATCATATAGCAGTGGTCAAACTAGTATTTGGTAGATCTGTCATTCTTATGACTCCAATTAAACAACATAACTCTTATCCATCCATATGGTCCCTCTCTCGAGTGGCCCCTCGGAGGGATAACCCCACCAACAAATGGTATGACAAATTGTCAATGTTCCTCGTGTCACATGCTAATATGTGGGAAAACTTATCTCCAGACCTCCGCAAAACTACCTAAATGAGATGAAGCCATCCAGAGGATTCACTGTCGGCCCGACGCTACTCAGCATTCCTCCTGAGACTTCTCAAGGACCAATCAAACAAATACACAAAAGGCTTCGAGGATAATAACAATCATCCGAATTAAATAAGCAAAGTTTCAAACGAGGTTCAGATGTAAACAAACCCATCCACAGGATGACATATAATGAATATCAATAAATCACAATTGGTCTGATTCAATCAATACGAAGTTTCAAACAATCTATTTATCAAAAAAAAAAGTTTCAAATAATCTTGGACACAATCATTCTGTAACAACCTAAAAATTCCCTTAATCTTATTTAAATGATTTCCCTTTCAATCCCAAAATTTTTTCGATTTTTGTTTTGGCCAAATTTTTTCAGTAAAGAAATTCTATTTCGAAAATTTTCTTTTGACCTAAAATTTATCAAAAATACCCTATTAACTTCAAAAACTTTTATTTTGCGCTCAAAGATCTATGTAATAACATTTTCAAAGCTTTAGTTTTAAAATTCAAAACCCTAGTACCGTTTTGAATGGTTTTAATCGCTATTGTCTGAAAACTTTAAAACGGCGAAAATATTTCGATTTACCAATCCAAAATTTTATTTCAATCAAATTTGGCTCAAAAATATTATTTCAAGTCCAAATAAATGAATATTTGACCCAAGAATTAAAGCCCAAAGTTTATATTTAAATTCAAAGCTCAAATCTAATTTCACTTAAAAGAAAAAAAATACATCTTTAGCCAAAAAAAATTGAATCTAAGGCAATGACGATGGATAGAATTTTTGAAAAATTATGATTTCACTATCGCCTATCGCTCTGGCTAAGCAAATGTGATTGTTGATGTTGTAAATTGAAAGGAAAACTGACAAATATGAGCATCTATCCGGAGATCTACAGTGAAATTCTGAAGGCCCAAGAAAAGGATAATTGGATACAGGACCTCAAAGCTACAATGAGACCTGAGTTTAGAATTGATGAAAAAGGATTGCTACGATTCAAGGACAGGGTGTGTGTTCTTGCAGAGGTATGGGAAAGAGTGCTATTTGCAGCACATCAAAATAAATGCTTTGTACACCTTAATAGAACGAAAATGTCCAGGGACCTAAAACAAAAGTTCTGGTGGGAGGAAGATTTTTTTCTTGGACTACTAGTCAAGTTATGTAATAGTTGAGCATGTATTTAGTAAGTTTAAACTCTGGTAATTATGTGTATTACGGCTTGTATAATAATGGTAATGTGCCTCATTTTGTACAAATGTGTAAATTTTAAGTTAAGTTTAAGATAAGTTTTATCTAATGATTGTGTTTATATTGATTTTATTATTTAGTTTAGTAATCCTAGTATTTGAGTAATGTCCCGAAAATTAGGGCGGAAGTGTAGTAGGATCCCGAGGCGTTACAGGTGGTATCAGAGCCTAGGATAAGAAACCATTGAAGTTTAGAATTATAGTATTTTACCTTTCTATTTTATCAGGATTTCCAACTTTGACTACCACACTAACTTGTTCGTTCGTGATTATGTTAAGAAAACAGATAAGGGTAAGGAGAAGATCGTGGAAGTTTCAGACTCAGAATCATCCTCTGATTCGGATAACAACAACATTGATTGGAAAAAGGAGTGCGAGAAGCAAAGTCAAGAGATGAAGTATTGGAAAAATGTATTTATGGATATATATGCATTGCATTTGGTATATGTTGACTGGTCAAGGAAGGAATGAAAACGGACATAGCATAATACATTCAGAAATGTCTGACCTGCCAGCTTATCAAAGTATAACACCAGAGGCCATTTGGAAAACTGCAACCACTTCTAATCCCAAATTGGATATGGGATCAAATCACTATGGACTTTGTGACAGGTTTACGTGTAGTCCCAGGAGGTTATGACAGTATTTGGGTTATCATTGACAGGCTTACCAAATCAGCTCACTTCTTACCTGTCAAAACCCAATACAATATGGAGAAACTCATCGAAGTTTATATTAAGGAAATAATACGTCTACATGAAATTTCACAGAGTATTATTTCCGACAGAGACCCAAAATATAAAGACCCAAGAATTCTCTTAATTTAAATCTTAAACCCTCTTATTTAATCAATAAATGTTTTGAAATGTTTTTCAGGAAAATTTTAATCAATAATTGATTTTTCATCGATTTGAGATTTTTCTCATAATTAAAAATATTTTACCATTTTCAAAGAATCCATTTTACATCCAAAAAAATTATTAAAAATATTATTTTTCTCCAAAAATTTTTATAACTATATATTTTTAAATCCTTAGTTTTAAAAATATTCTATTTTATGGCTACAATTTCTTGGTAAAGAAAAACTCATTTTAAAAATTTTCTTTTGGCCAAAACTTACCAAGAGCACTTCATTAACTTCAAAAATAATATTTGAGGCTTAAAAGATTCTTGAATTTTTATTATGAACCCTAAGTTTTAAGAATTTTAAAACTCACCGCCGTTTTAAATAATTTTAATCGCTATTGTTCGAAAGACTTCAAAATGATGAAATTATTTCGATTTAGCAACCAAAAATATTATTTCAATCAAATGTGGTCCAAATATGATATTTTTAACCCAAAACCAAGCCCATTGACCCAAGGAATTGAGCCCAACACATTGTTAATTTTTCAAGCCCACAAACCAAGCCCATTTTCAATTTTTGACAAAAAAAAAAAGAAAAAAAAATGGTTCAGTAGCTAGCCGAAAACACATACACACACCCCCACTATGTGATAAAAGTATGTGATAAGAGCGTGTGTGAAATTAAAGCTCTAGAGCATCTATTGGCTCATGGCTTAGGTCATTTTCCCGACATCATTATTTCTTGCAATAAATGCTAAGTATTTTCCTATTGAAAAATACATACATGTATATACATTAGAGTGTATATACATAAGGAAAGAAAGAGAGAAAACAACTCCATAACTCAGCCATTTTTCCACCCTCAAAACTGAAACAATAAGAAAAGAAAAACCAAGAAATTTTACCCACTTTCATTCCATAATTCTCCATAAAAACTTAAGGGAAATTGCTAGGGACCTTTCTCCTCCTCAACTTAGCAAGTTTAGGTAAGGTTTAGATATGTTTTAGTAGATGATTTGCTTGAATTAAGTGAAACTTAAAGAGATTTCTTTCCATGATAGGATCTAATGGTGTGTTTGAAGATCATAATTGGAAACTCCCAAGTTAAACCACAAAAAAAAAGGTAAAGATCATAACACTCCACCCGCTTATTCATAATTTCAGATCATGATTCCATTTCTTTCTTGATCTATGGATGATATTCTTGGTATGATATTGGTTGCTTTGGCTTTAAATTGGTTATGGCTTGTTGTGATGAGTTATTTGATTATTCTCATATGATTGTTGATATTGTTGATGGAGCAAAACTTAGTTTGAACTTAGAGAACCATGAATCTGACCTTAGAGTTATAAGGATTATCGTGGATCATCACTTGAATTTAGTGGTTAGGTGGTTTCTTAAAATAAACGAAGTTGGAAAACTTTGGTTGTTTTCGGGTAGCTCTAAAACAGAACACTTATCTCATTTAGAGAAATTAGAAACACCACTTCTACTACTCAGACAATTTCATATAAGGTACCATTAGAAACCTCTTCGAGTCTAGATGATGGTAGAACCAAGAATCACCTGAAAATAAGGAGGGAAATGGGAGAAAATTCTATTTGAAATGAACCTGCCCTTTTAGCAAAGACAGGGGATGTCTCCATCACAACCCTAAGTTTAAAAATCCATAACTGGAAATCTATACATCCAAAAAATCAAAACAAATATACCATTTGAAATCTTATAGAGTGTAGTTATCATTAGAACCAAGAATCTCCCAAATCCGTGAAGGAAAAGGGCCAAAAACTCCATTTAAATTGAACTTGCCATTGTACTTGAGAAACAAAGCAACCACTGGAACATGTCCTATCACATTCCCTAACTTCAACCCGTTGGAAACTACTCTTTTCTTTACCAAATCGAACCCAAAAATATAAGTTAGAAACCTTGTTAAGTGTAGATAATAATAGGCTCAAGAATTTCTGAAATCCATGAAGAAATCAACCTAGAAGATTTTGTAAATCCAAACATGCCCAGTTGATTTGAGGATTCGGCAGATTCTTGAGTCAACTTTAAAAATTTATAACAAAAGTTCTACTCGTCGGATTTTCAAAATAAAACCACCGTTAGAAAAAGTGTCGAGTCTAGATAATTATAGAACTAAATTACCAAATTTAACTTATCAAATTATATTTTTAAAATAGCTCAAAAAATCACTGTCGCACTAGAATTTCTCAAAACTCGAGTTGTCTGGTGATTTACTTAAAATAACTCTTAAAAATCATCCCCTAAACTTCTTAAATCTAATATGATGATCGATCCAATTAGAATTCTTATACCGCTATTCGCATTTTCTAATTTTCTTAGCTCAATTATTCGAATTTGACATTATTTTATGATTTCTTGAATGCTCCAAAAATAAAAACCTTATTCCATGATTATTGGGCCCTAAGAACCTCAAGGGGGAATTGGTTGGGCGTTACGGCATGTCAACCTAACCCTTGTGACTTCTCTATCGTTGACGTAGCCAGGAGGAAATTTGGAGATAGGTTTCCGAATAGTTATGCTCGGCACACAATCGACCGTGCCTATTGTTTATTGGCCTATCTTAGGTGGCCACCCGAGAGGTAAAATGGAGGGATAAGACTGATATTATTTGAATATATAAGGGTGACAGATCCACTAAATGCTAGTTCAGCCTAATTGATTTTGACATTCACAATTTGAATTTCCGAGCTCATATTTGCAATAGATTGAATTATCACCTTTGATATGAATGTCAATGATTAACTCAACATATCCTATTAATTTCTTGAGTCCTAACCCTTGATTTCCCGTTATAATCTTTACTAAGTCTCTTGACTTACTTTAGTTTTCTTTATATTTATTATATGTAGATGAGTGATCCAGGGATGAGGTTGTGTTTTCCCTTTTCATTCATTGTGGATGATCATGAACAACACATTAGTATCGAGTTTTCCATCCATGTAAACTTTCGAATATCTAGGGCCCCGGGAGGATGGTTTTTTTTCACGAATACCTACGTGCATGGCGAGTTCGTGGACTACCTGCTTACCGAGCCTCTAGATTAGGATGTTTTCTTTTTTTTCCTTTCTTAGTATATCGAGTTGTACTTGAATAGACTTAATATTGTGCCTAGTGTACATTAAAGATGTAAATTAGAGTGTGATTGCAAGATAAAGTTAGTTAGTATGTTGTGGACTTAGAATAATTTGTAAATGATGTAAATTATAAGCTAGGTTAAGTTTTATGAAGTTTATGTTTTAGTATTAACTGTTGTCTCTGCTCAAGAAATTATGCTAGAATATCCGCTAATATTTATAAGTCTAAAATAAGTTCCATATAAATATTCAAAATAAATTTTATTGAAACATTCAAGATAAGTTTTATGAAAATGAATATAATCAAGATAAATTCATTAAATTTAATATATTTTAGATAAGTTCCTTTTAAATATGTTCATGTTGATTTTAGTATTTAGTTACACTGTTCCTATTATCGAATGTGAGTAATGTCCCAGAAATTGGAGCGAAAGTGTACTGGGACCTTGGGGCGTTACACAAAATTCACGGCGAGATTATGGAACAAGTTACAAGAATATCTGGGGACGAAGTTACTTTTTAGTACTGCAGCCCACCCCCAGACAGATGGTCAGTCTGAAAGGGTTATTCAAACACTAGAAGATATGCTTAAAGCTTGTGTTTTGAATTTTTCTGAAAATTGGGATAGGCATTTACTTTTAGTAGAATTTACATATAACACTAGATATCAAGCTTTGATTCAAATGGCACCATACAAAACTTTATATGGCCAGAAATATAGATCACCATTACATTGGGATTTGGATGAATCAAGAGGAACATCAAATGGAGGAGAAAGTGAAATACGACCCGAGCTAGTACAAGAAGCAATTGATAGAATTCGGATCATAAAGAAAAATATCAAGACAGCTCAAGATCGATAGAAGAATTATGTGGATCGATGATGGAAGGATTTGGAATTTGAAGTTAGAGATAAAGTATTTTTAAAGGTTGCACCGCAAAGAGTAATCCGGAGATTGGGTAGGAGTGGGAAACTAACTTCAAGATACGCGGGACCTTTTGAAATTACTGAACGCATAGGATCGATTGTGTATCGATTAAACTTACCACCTAACCTTACTGGAATCTATGATATTTTTTATGTGTCCCAACTTCGAAAATACCATTCAGACCCCTCACACATTATAGAGCATGTTGAGGTGTCTTTTCAAAGTGACCTCACATACGTAGAGCAACCCATTTGTATCTTAAATTTTCAAGTTCGACAACTTAGAAATCGATAGATACCCTAAGTCAAAGTTCTGTGGCGAAACTAGAAAGTAGAAGAAGTGACTTGGGAACATTAGAACGAGATACAGGAAAGATATCCACACCTCTTTGAGTAAATTTATAATTTTGGGGGCCAGATTCTTTTAAAGGGGAAAGTATAACAACCTGAAAATTCCCTTAATCTTATTTAAATAATTTCCCTTTCAATTCGAAAATTTTTTGGATTTTTGTTTCAGCCAAATTTTCTCGGTAAAGAAATTCCATTTCGAAAAATTTCTTTTGACCCAAAATTTATCAAAAATACCCTATTAACTTCAAAAACTTTTATTTTGGGCCCAGTAATAACATTTTCAAACCCTTAGTTTTAAACATTCAAAACCCTAGCGCCGTTTTGAATGATTTTAATCGTTATTGTCTGAAAACTTTAAAACGGCAAAAATATTTCAATTTAGCAATAAAAAATTTTATTTCAATCAAATTTGACTCAAAAATATTATTTCAAGCCCAAATAAATAAATATTTGACCCAAAAATTAAAGCCAAAAATTTATATTTAAATTCAAAGTCCAAACCAAAGTTTATATTTAAATTCAAAGTCCAAATCTAACTCTAAATTGTAAAAAAAAAAAAAAGAAAAAGAAAAATCACTACACACACTTGGGGACATTCTCTCTCTCTCTCTCTCTCAAGGTAAAGACAAGGATTAGAGATAATTGGCATGTGATGAAAAAATAAAAATTATCCCCAATATCTTCCACTTAAGTGATCAACTCACCTACTTAGTCACCCACTTAGTTACTACTAAAATCATTACAAATTTCTAACAAGTGTCCAAAAATGCCATTGTCTCTACTATCACATAATACACTTTATGTATGTATTTGTACATGAAAAAAAAATACATTTTTAGCCAGAAAAATTTGAATCAGAGACAACGACGATGGATGGAATTTTTGGAAAATTACGATTTCACCATCACCTATCACCCTGGCAAAGCAAATGTGATTGCTGATGGTCTAAGTTGAAACGGCAAACTGGCAAATATGAGCATATATCCGGAGATATACAGTGAAATTTTGAAGGCACAAAAAAAGGATAATTGGATACAGGACCTCAAAGCTTCAATGACTTGAGTGCAGAATTGATGAAAAAGGATTGCTATCATTCAAGGATAGGGTGTGTGCTCCTGTAGAGGTAAGGGAAAGAGTGCTTTCTGCAGCATATCAAGATAAATACTTTGTACACCCTGGTGGAACGAAAATTTACAGGGACTTGAAACAAAAGTTCTGGTGGGAAACATATTTTTTTTTTCTTGGACTACCAGTTGAGTTATGTAATAGTTGAGCTTGTATTTAGTAAGTTTGAAACTCCGGTAATTATATGAATTACGGCTTGTATAATAAGTGTGCCTTGTTTTGTACAAATGTATAAATTTTAAGTTAACTTTAAGATAAGTTTTATCTAATGATTGTGTTTATGTTGATTTTATTATCTAATTTAGTAATCCTGATATGTGAGTAATATCCCGAAAACTAGGGCGGAAGTGCACTAGGATCTCGGGACGTTATATATTCAATTTGAATAGGATTTAAAACATATCAGGCAATACTGCGAGCTTAATCATTTCAAGCGAATGGACTATGGACATGTTAGATGATTTTTCCAAAAACATTTCGAAGGAGTATTTTGTGGTCATTTCAAATAACATTTTGAAAACAGTTCAAAATGTTATTTGAAATGACCAATATGTTAAAAACATTTTAAAGGGATAAATGAAAGAGAAGATTAGGCTAAAACAAAAATTAAACGCAGCGGAAATAATAATTCATCACTATGAATTAATGCCTAAATCTTCTTAGGATTCTCATATGAGCCAAGAATTTAGATTAGAGAAGAAGAAACCAACCTTTGATGCTTCAATCTACGCAAGGCCGAACATTTCTCCAAGAAGACTGAAAATTTGTTTCCTTCCTTGATCAAGCACTTGATCTTCTCCAATGGTTTGATCTTCACCAACTCGTGATAAACTCAATCCAATTCTTCAATTAGATCTTTAAATCTCCCAAGGATTGATGAAAAATCGAAAACTTCCTCCACCAATGCTTCAATGCCGTGAGGTGAGATGATGTCTATCAACTTTTGATCTTTAATCTCAAGTAGATTTGCACCTTTAATGGAAGATCTACTCTTCCTCTTTGATTACCACTCAAGATCTATGATTAGAGACTAGATCTAAGTATGAATCTAAGAGAGAATTTAAAAGATGAAGAGAGAAAACTTGGAGAGAAAAATTTCAACAATTAGATCTCAAAAATAGAGAGACGGCCGAATTGTGTGTAGGTGGTGGTTACATTTTGGTATTTAAAGTGTGATCCTTGCCAACTTGGATGCTTAGTCGGCAAGGTGGTTTCGGAGGGAAAAATCTAGATTCTTCTCTTACAAATATCTTAGCCTACATGGGATCCAAGTTGCAATCTATGTGGCATTTTAATTAATTATTTAATTAAAGTGCTACATAGATTTTAATTAACTTTAAATACCTAATTTTATTTTCCCTCCAAATTTAAATTATCATTTTGAATCAATTAATTCAACCATCGAAATTAATTGAATCAAATTAACTATTAATTCAATTAAAATAATTTGACTCTTCAAATTAATCTATTCAAGAAGACCAATTTTGACTTTGGTCAAATATTTTGACTTGTAGTCACAATCTCTCTTCATTTGCCTAAATCCAATTTAGGTAATTATCTCTAATCCAATTAGAGAATCTTCACTTAGATTCATACCGTGACTAAAACGAGAAAGGCGTGTGACCCATTAGGTTCATCAATTAATTAGATATGGGCTCGTAACTTTTACGATCTTTAATTAATTAAACCATTTAACTAATTACTTATAGAATTAATCTCTATTAATTCTATAGTACCCAATCTCCATAGTCCATATCTAACCACAAGTCTATGGAGCCCAATTTATTAGTGAATTAATTATGGTACGAACCTAGCCTACTTACGCTTATCGTGCAAATACGATCCCGTTATTTTCCATCTCCCAATTGCGGCCTAGGGTTAAGATATTTTCAGCATCCCTAATAGTCCAATAACTATGTATCTATTCTTAATAATGATTCGTTTGTGTCCTCGACTTTGGAAACTCCTTTCCAAATTGACACATCATCTTGCGCAAGGATTTTCTTGAATCAAATCATCATAGAAAACATAAGAAATATACTCATTCATCAAAATGAGAAAATACATCCTTTGTAACATCCCGAGAATCCCTAAATGAAATTCTTGAATCGTCGATTTATCGAAAATTATTTAATTTTAAAAATCGAGCATTGTTTTAAAATCAAAACACGTTTTATGCATTCGAAAATTTTTCGAGCAAACACGTTTTAATTTCTCGTCACTTTTTCACCCAAATGGCCCATGAAGTGAGCCCAATACAAGCCCACGTCACTTTTACGATTTAGCCATTTTTGTTGACTAAAATAAACACCATTTGAAAATAAAAAAAGGGGAAAGAATTCTACTGAAATGAGCTAGCCGCAGCAGCCACCATCCTTGTGATGGATTAGCTTCTTTCTATCAATCCATCCATCCTAGCATGTCCATCAAGTTGGCTAGACTATAGATATTTGCTCTAGAGGGCCTCAACTTTAGAATTCTCTCATTTTGACCCCCAATTCCATTCTATAAATAACCCCTAATGTTAAACAAGAAATCTGCAGAAATTTTCAGTTTGTAAACACTTAGAAACTCTCTCTCAAACACTCAAAAACTTTGACTCATCTTGCCTTCTTTTTACTCTAAAAAACTGGACAGCCTTATAAGGGATTCTAGGTGGTATTTTATCTTCCTAAACTCTTGGTAAGTAAGCTCATAAGATATGGTATAATGATGATTAATGTGATGGTTATGTATAGAACTTGACATGAACATATGTACATGATTATATGTGTGGTTATAAGCTTGGATCACTTGCTTTCACACAAGAATTAGCTACAAGAGGTAAGACTTATGGCATCTCCATCCTCTTCATGAGCATGTGTTTTCAGCTTTTCCTATATTGATTGAGCATGATTTAAGTTATTGAGTACTTAATGCCATTGATATGTTGAGCATGAGAACTTATGTTGTTGTTTTGTTGTTCTTGCCTATGCATGCTCAAATCCTTGAATATGTAGATCCCATACTAAATGAATCATCCTTAACTCTTACATTGATGCATGTGATTAAGTTTTGAATGATGGGCCGTGGACTAAGAGGAGAAACGAACTAAAAATTTGATTAAAAAAAAAGGGATATGGACAAAACAGCATATTTCGACAATAAAATGATCTTTTGAAAAATTTCAAAACCAAAACCCGAAATGACTATTTATAAATATTTTTACATATATGAGAATCTCAAAAATGTAATTTTGAATCAAAAATTCGAAGAAAATCAAAGGACGAAAAATCGAATTTCAACCCGAGAGTCAGCGCCTGAGCACACATTGTTGGGCGACCGAGCGCCCACTCTCGGGACAAATGGCCCTATTTTTCGGTAGCTTGGGCACTTAAGCGCCTAACTTCTAGCCCAAAACTTTGTTTTGGGCGCTCGGGTGCCCGTTTGCACGCCCAAGCGCCCATTTTCGATTCCAATTTGATTTTTTTCTTATTTTAAAACCTTATTTCTTGTGAAAACAAGTCCATATCCAATCTTATTAACGTCAAACGAGTTTTGAAATAAAAATCCTCGAGTCCATAGTCGAATTTTCAAAATGATTGATTGATTGAATACGTTTGGCCTATTTGAGACGTTATATGATATTGTTGGCCATTGAACGTGTTGCCTTGCTGGCTTATTGATTGATTGAATGTCCATTTTGTTTCTAAGCCATACGTTTGATTGATTGTGGGCCCTTGTGAGGTTTCTTGGGGATCGAACTTGGGCAATATCGAATTGTCGACTAGGACCCTCGAGCCCCTGATTGTTGGGTAGTTTGGATGAATTCTGGAGGTAGAATTCTGAAGTGCTACCCTAAGCATGTACGTCAGCTATGCTTTTTGATTGATTGAGCTCCTTTGGGAGTTGGAGAGATAAGGCAAAATGATTATGTTGAAGATATAAGAATGATTGACCTATCAAAAATATTGTTTTAGCCTATGGACTCGAATGTGATAAATGTTCCGATATAAGTATATATTGATTGTCTTGATCGTTCTGAATTGTTATCCATATCACATTCCTGTATTGTTAGTAATATGCTCATTTTCCTTGAAACTCTTTTTCTCATTTTCATGCTATAAGTTTTACTGGGTCAGTGGACTCATGACCCTATTTAACATGTACGTTCTTGAATCTTGATCGATTGAACAAATGGATCGTATGATAGATTGTATAGCTTGTTTTGGATTTGTAAACTCAATTGTATTTTGGCTTAATCTATCATTTTGGACTTATGGATTTAGTTTGTATTTTGGATCGATCTTTTATATATGGACTTTAGAAATGTATAGACCAATGGCTTGTAATGATTTATGGACGTTTTGTGTAATTTTGGGATCTTTTGGCATGTAATGAAATTACTTATCTTTTGAGAGTTTAGTTTGATTCGTTAAGTTGTATGCTTTCCGTTTTGGTTGTAGAACGTACTGGTTTTAGATTGTTTAGAACACGAGTGTCGCACTTAGGGTCTCAGGTCGGAATGCTACTGGGATTTCGGGGGGTTCCACATCCTTTTTTGGAACTCACAAACCTCTATGCGTAGATAGCTTGCACCCAACGTGCATCTCATATGATCCGCTAATCAGTGATCGAGACGCACATAAAAAAACAAGGACCTCCCATAAGGTTACCATGGTCCCTCAAGTCAAAGGGCTAATTATATGCACTATCGTAATATAAAGAATAATCTATCAATGAATGCCACTATGGCTATCTCATGAAATTCTCTATGTTAAGTCTCTCAGTAAACTTGTTCTTCTAACAAGTACCCACTAACATGCACCGGTGTCAACTACATCAATTACATATGAAACGGGGCAATGATTTAACTCCTTGAATCATGCATCGTTAGTGCAAGTCTATCCGAATCCGAGATGCCCTCGTGTCAAAGATTTTATGATTTAGAGAGTTTTAAGATCAAGACATCTAGATACTAGTTTCATGATCACCATCATATGTGTGACCTAGTCTCACAGTCTTATATGATCTATCGGACTTCTTCCATATCGATTGTTGATGAGACAATTTACGAGGATATGAAGAAAACGGCCATTTTATTTATATTGCAAAAATAAAAGTGTTTAAACAAGAGCAGTAATTATAAAGCCAAATCTAATTGGCTACGAGACACTACTCTAATAATAAAATCCTTCAATGATATTTTAAAAATATTTTAAATAAGTAAAATTCATAAAGTCTTTTGGAAACATTTTAAAGGAAATGAAAATATAACCGATACTTTGAAAATTCTTCAGAGGAGTGAAAATGACAAACAATACTTTCGTAAACATTTTTGAAGAGTAAAACTATGGACGATATTTTGGAAACGTTTGAAAAGTGGACTTAATGAGGCAAAAATGGAGTTAAAATAATGAAGCGGGGTTCAAAAAGCACTTAAAAACGTTGCTGACTTGGGTGTGAGTGCGCATGAAAATAGGCACGGACACGCTCAAACAACCCAAAACTACCTCGCGCCCACATCAAAATGCTTTTGTTTTATTTTATTTTTTAAAAAAACTAAAATAACATAAGTTTTCTATCATTTGGAGTTCAAAATCAAACGTAGAAATTTTGTATAACAAGTCAAGCAAGTCCATGTTTCCATTTGTTAACAAAACAATACGTATTCGATAATGTCCGAAACTTTCCAAACACAAAGTCATCAAATCATTGACTAAACAAAGGAAATGACCACAATCATATCCAAATGTCCATAATAATCATCAAACAAGGCAAGGGATCCATGATAATCCAACAAGGAATAACAATAACAAGTTCAAACTCATACTCATTACAATCAAAGCAAATAAATGAAATCATGATACAAAGAGTTCCATTATTTATGAGCACAAGGGATAGCTATAATCCTTATCTCAATTCTTTAATCACAATACGTAACATCTTCCTAAATCCCCAAAGATGCTTCAAGCAAATCACCTAACCATTCAATATCAAAATCTTTTTGTTAACTTCTTTTCAAGAATGGCAGTCTCTATTTCAAAAATTTTATCTAAAAATTTCGTATATTTAATGGTGAAATTTGCTTCTACAATTATCTTAACTCGATAATCTTTCTAACGGTGGCTTCTAATCGATGATCCAACGGTTGGATCTTCGTCTATACTTACTCAAAGTTCCTACCTTGTTACTACCCCAGTTCTTGGCAGAGTGGACATGTTATTTTTCATCAATATTTTCGGCCACTTTTCTCCATGTTTTTGAGTGATTCTTGATTCTAGTATTATTTACACTCAATAAGGTTTCTAATGGTATATTATATTGGCTAATTTGATAAGATTAATATTGGTTTTCAAGTTTTGAAAGTTAAAGGTGAAACAGGGGATAGTGGCGGATTTAAGAACAACTTGTTTGTGTGTGTATTAGAATTCAAGCTTAAATTCCCAAGTTTCAATACCTCAATCCCAAATCTTGATATTATTCAAGGTTAATCATCAAGATCTCAAATTAATCAATATAATGGTTTCAAGATAGAAATCAAAACTTATGGAAATCATGAATCAATCATATTTCTTACCTCTTTTAGCTAATACCTAAAGATGATAGCAATTTCCAACTCTCTCAAGCCAATCCTATAACAATCAAAATCATAAGGAGTTATACTATGTTTCTTCAATCCCTATATACAAATTAGATCATCTTATGGCTTAGGGTTTACAAACTTACCAAGTGAGCAACCTTACTTGCTCCCCCCCTTTATGATTCTTGAAATTCTTGAAGTTTACTACTTGAAGGAAGTGACAAAGATAAATGACAATCTTTTTTGTAAAATTTGGAAGCCACGGAAATGAAGCAACAAGAAGAAAAGTGGTGTCGTCTTGCAAAAGAAAATGCAAGACATATAGACTAAGCTTGAGACTTAGTTGCCATTTTTAAATTGTATTGCAAATTCAACTCAAATGAAAAGAGGATTATCATCGCATCTTTCGTATTTCAGTATTTCATTCTTTACTTTATTTTCTTGTCTAATGTTCATATTCATTATGAACTAATTTTCTTTTTCTAGGATTCTGTACGAACCAATTTTCATGGATTAATTCAAGAGTTGATATTTTCCTTTTATTTATCTCGTTAATTCTTGATTACTTTTTTTATTACGATGTTCGTCGTAATTGATTGTCCAACGACCAGTCTAATTAAATTTTCTAAACTCTAAAGAGTCTTGGAAGTGATATTTAGAGTAGGTTATCGATAAAAGAACTTAAATTCGATTGATTTGCATGATTGAATAAATTGATTCGTGTATAAGATAGGAATATACTTACACACCTTAGGTAGCTTATTAAGTGGTCTTGGATTAACTACTACTTAGCATAATTCATACCACTGGACTTTGTTTCATTACTTAGTCTCTAATATAATTAATTTTTTCCCTCCTGATAGAATTGCATTAACTAATTCAATTGAGGTGAACCCTAACTAGAAATTTCCTCAAGTATAAAACGTACTTAATTCTAATTTATTGTATTTGACAGATCAAATACAAATACACTCTTAATCTTTAAATTTTGAATCAAGTACGTATATTAATTTAATTGTTTTTTCAGCCAGACTATGTTGTCCTCAATGCCCACTTCCCTACCACTTGTGGTTTATATACTTTTTCACAAAGCTAAAGTTGTTGTTGATTGACTTTTATGAATGCAGATAGCATTGTCGGTTCAAACTTTCTTTGAAAAACAAATGAAAAGATTGGGAAAGAGAGATCGCAACAACATTTGAAAGACAGCCAAGCAAAGCTGTTTTTTCTTTTCTAAAAGGAAAATAAGGCTGGAAAGAAGGGGCCACCATAGAAACTTCGCTGACTTTATCATAAACCTTGATTTCGCTATGTTCAATAAAAGCTCGGAATAGCATAAATCGGTTCATATTTCACTTCCAAGAAGTCAATCGTCTTTGCCCAAATATGAACTGCAGAGGACTCTCCAGTGATTCTATTCCTTCTTACATTAGCCCAACACGAATGGGACTCACACCAGGAAAGCTGAAGAGAAACCGCACACACTCAAAGAGGACTTTTAAACAATACCAAATTTTTATTGATCGAGGATGTAAAAATAACTGTAATACCCGGATAATTTTAGTATTTATTTAATTTTGTGACACTTAATTGTAGGTCGATTTACGAATATTTTATTGTTTAATTGATAACTAAAGCAGAACCACCCACATCTAATCCTCAGGAGACTAGAACTTTATGTGGATTCTAACCTTCGGTAGGTCAACCTAGGACTACATGTTATAGCTCTGGCATTTACCCCAAAAAACCAATGCTTAGAACTAGAGGTAAATCTCTTCCCCTGTCACATCTTATATGTGGTTCAAGGTTTAGGTCGTAGGTTTACCTTTAATAAGGAATTGACCTTCTCAACTAGGTTTAACAATAATGTAAATTTTTCATCATAGATTCGATTGAAGGTGCATAGATCGGTAGAAATTCGCACATACACTTAAGATTTTGAGCTTTGAGGTGAGTGGTTTTCTATTTTCTATGATGTCCTAATTCCGTGACAATTACTCTAATCAAGAAGATATTTTAATTCCATGACAGCTACTCTAGTCAAACGACTCCACATAAGAATGTAATTTGTTGGCCTATTTGTATACATTATAGTGTATAAAATTTTCAATTGTCCCAACTGTGCGATGGTTGGCTTGTGTATAAATTTCTACAAGACAGAAAGGAAGAGAGCGTGAGAGAGAGATCCTTATTGGTATGAGATCGTTTCATAAAGTAGCCCTGCAGTAAAAGAGAACAGTGAACTTTCTGTAGATGATTATGGTCGGCCGCCGGAACCTTTCGCGATTACATAATTAGGGAGCTTTAGCTTAATTAAACTGACACATTAATTAGGCAAATTTTCGTTAGTAAATGTTCAATAATCTGCGCAGCCACATGCATTGGATATTCTTTATATTTATAATTATAGAGAAAAACAATGCAAGCAAAAGGAAAGGGGGTTTGAGGGTGTTGGATACGGTCCGGCACATGCCTAATGGTCAAGTCATAGGTATATTTATACAAAACAATGAAATTGGGGATTGCGGGTATTGATTGAAAACTATCTTTTAGACTGACAATGGGGTAATCGCGTGTAATCCAAAGACATGTAACGGCAAGTTGGATAAATTTATCCACGAGTAAAATTAGTCGTATTTTATTGGGCAAGAGGTAAAGGATTCATTACCCATGACTACAAGTAATGAATAACCTACAAGTACCTGTATTAAGTTTTTATTTATTTTTTATATATTTAAAATTAAATTAATGTAAATTATTTAATTTACAATAATACCATTTAAATATTAACTAAAGAAATATAATACAAGACATTACACATTTAGAATATATAGTGGCTAATGTTCCATTAATCTATGGTGAAAAATGAGACTAACTAAAATAAAAGAGTAATATTTAAAATAAAAAATAAATATGTTTATATATGACTACCCACAAGTTACTTGTGGGTACCCGTGGGTTGGGTAAAAAGGTGGTAGATAATTAAATGACAGTAAAATTACCTGTATTTTTTTGGGTACAAGATATAAGGCCTATTACCCATATTTTTTGGGACACTCATGGGTATCCACGAGTAAGGGTAACTTTTTGCCAAGTCTACTTTCTTTCAAGCGTTGCTGGTGTTTGTATTTTAATCTGGCAAGGCAGAGCATTGTGATGTTGTGCGCTTCATTATAATGTTGTTGAATTATGTTGTTTGAACGTCTATTTTCTTGCTATTTTATCGATTTTTTGGAAAAAATTGCAATTTTAGTCCCGGAAGTTAGGCCAATTCTAATTTTCAGTTTCATTTATTTGAAAATTAGCATTTCAGTACCACAACTTTTTAAGACGTTGCAAAATTAGCCCTGCCATTAATTTTTGGAAGGAAAAAGCATAAAGCACATGCTGGATCCGATAAGTCTTTAAAAATTGCAATTTTAGTCCTATAAATTAAGCCAATTTTGATTTTCAGTTCCATAAATTGAGACTAAAAATCAAAATTGGACTAACTTATGGGACTAAAATTGTAATTTTTTCATAAGTTAGAAGGTGATTTCAACTACAATATCCATCGAAAATTCCTGATTAATTTAATATTTGTAATTTTCTGACGGATTCTTTTCTAGGGGAAAATAATAAAATTATTTTTCTTAAATTTACGAATCCATCAGAAATAAATAATTATAGTTTTTAATAATTCCAGTGGAAAAGTCTGTCAGAGATTTGTAAAATTGTTTAATTTTTCTGCTTTTTTGTTTGCAAAAAATTTAATTCCTGGTAAAAACAAAAAATCATAAAAATCAATATGAATATATGCAGCATAATATCCCAAGTATTGTTAGAATTAATTAGACTCACCCACCCACGCTAAAACTAAGAGAGTGTTTGACTTAGCTTCTTTAAAATATCTAATAAACTCCTATGTCTTATAAGATGTTTATTGAATTTATAAGCTATTAGATCCTATTTAAAAATAAGTTATTGAAATATTTGGATAAAATAAGATTTTTTAAGGTTATAAGATGTTAGTAATAGCAATATTGTAATTAAAATAGTTAAAAATGAAGGTGCATGTGAAAAACGTAAAAATAAGTTAGGATCTTCTTATTTTTTTAAAAAGAGCTTATAAGCTCCTAACATCTTACTTTTGGAGCTAATAAAATCTTTTAAATTTTTTTAAAAAGGATCTTATTACCTCTAAAAGTAAGGTGTTAGCTTATAAGCTCTTTTTGAAAAAGTAACGAACTCCTATTTAATTATTTTTAAAATCTTTACAAGCACTTTCAATTTTAACCATTTTAATTACAAAATTATCATTACTAACATCTTATAAGTTAAAAGCTCTTATTTTATTCAAATAATTTAACAGCTTAATTTTAAAAATATCTTATAAGATGTAAGATCTTAAATGACGTTGTAAATAAGCTTACCCAAACACCCTCTACATTTACAGAATACTTATAATGAAAATTCACCGGCATCCAAAACTTACGTAAAACGGTAAACTTGCATCAGAAATGATACTATGATGTCCGACAGAAGGTTAGAGAAAAGCTCTATTCCTAAACCCCTTTTGAACGCTACGTAACTAAAAAGATGAAAATGGCTGGACATCAGATCTGTAAGGGCTGAAAATGACAGAATACTTGATTTTGAAAGAAACAAACAGAATAACGTCACATGGCAGTGCACTTAGTTGGCACCACATCCTATTAATTAGTCTCAGCAATTTTGAGTTGTATCATCGGCATTATACGTTTGTTACCAAGGCAAAAAAAATGAATATTACGACAGATCACCAGCTCATCCAGAATAAATTGACAATTATTTTACAGTTCAGACAACCAAGAAGAATGAAAAATGAATTCCCAAAAAAAAAAAAAAGAAAAAGAATTAAAAATTGTGTGCACAGTTGATTCTCAATCAAAGAACTTCAAGAATGAACAAACAAGTAAAACCATCTAATAATAGGGACAAAAAAATGGAGTGCAAATACTTGATCTAGGGTGGGGATGAGCCCAAATCGAGACCATGTGATTCGACAATATCGCCAATTGGATCTTGTGAAGTCTTAGGACAAAGCTCTTCAATTTTGGCGACAACCTCCATCATCAAAGGACGGTTGTCGGGATACTGTGCAGTGCAGTCAACCGCAAGCTGCAAGAGCTGAACCATATCCTCCTCGACGTTTTGATAGCGAAGAAGTTCAAGATCAAACACTTCAGCCGTCCACTCTTCTCGGACGACAGACTGCACCCATCTCGGGAGATCAACCCCCTCTTCATTCATCAATGAATGCGTTGGAGCCTTACTTGTTAGCAATTCCAACAACAATACTCCAAAACTGTACACATCTGCTTTTTGGGAGACTCTGTGAGGATCGGTAACTTCCGGTGCGCGATAGCCAGCAACCCGGTTAGGAGTAGCAGCGGGTCCGGCTAGCTGAGCCAAGCCGAAGTCAGAAACACGAGGTTCATATGATTTAGTGAGAAGAATATTTGAGGACTTAATGTTGCCGTGAGAAATAGTTGAGCCTTGTGAATGAAGGTATGAAATTCCTCTGGCAGCCCCCAGAGCAATTGCTGCCCTCGTCTCCCAGTTTAACGGTGTCCTCCCACCTCCCTTGTTTCCTATGATGTTGAAAATTTATGCAAAGATTTAAGTGCTTCCAAATATCCAAAGACATCAATAATAATTTGCATTATAGCACAACGAAACAACACAAGCTCAGGGCTAGACAGAGTACTAGACTGAAAATGCACACAACAAAATAAGAAATTGTAGATCTTTCAATTATAGCCTTCAGAGGACAAAGATTTGTAGTTAATAATAGTCAACAGTGTACCATACTGCCCCATATGGCATATGCTTTGCAATTAACAACCGTAAGAATCATTCAAGATCGAATTTGAAATTGCAAGAGAAACCATAAAAATAAAATAAAAAACAAAAATTAAAAATTAAAGCCATCAATTTCCTCCCCAACCCCACAAAGGGAAAAAAAAAAATCAAATTCGTATGATGAAAATGTCTAATTTGATCATAACAGGCTAGCCATTCCACTTATCACAGTCAAAAAGACCCACATTCATGAAAAAGCCGCGGGAGATCAAAATCAATGACGAACCAGCAGAATGCAACACGTGAACGTTAATTCCTTATACCTTAAGAAAATAAGTAAATTCATTCATGGCATAACAATGAAGAAATGAAGAAATTTGGTACCATGTAAGAGAGCAGACAAGCTTCCCATTGGCAAGTAATCATACACCAGCAATTTCTCCTCCCTGTTATAGTAATAAGCCCTTAAAGGCACCAAATTCTCATGATCCATCTTCCCAACCTCTTCCATCTTTTCTCTAAACTCCTTCTCACCCATATTAACATCCCTCAGCCTCTTCACCGCCACTGCCAGCCCATTTTCCATCACTGCCTTGTATGCCGTACCAAACGTTCCCTTCCCTAAAACCTCAGCAGATGCCCTCAACAGATCCTCCAAATCAAAATTCCACCCTGTCTTTCCCAAGAACACGAGCCCCTTCTTCCCACCACTAAGCAATCTTCCCTCTCCCTTCTCTTTCTCCCTCGCCCCCATTGCAGCAGCAAAACTACTGCTCGTGCTATCCTTTCCCACGCCACTCTCCATGGCTTTCTCTGTTGGAATCTCAAGTTCTTTCTCCTTAACCACGCCCTCATCTTTTGATCTAACTCCCTTTCTAGCTAACATTCTGCACAAACAGAAGACAAGCATCAATAGCACGAAAAACCCGAGCACCGACCCAATTATAATTCCAGCAATCGCCCCGCCGGAGAGTTTCTTCTTGGGTTTTCCGTTACAAGAATCAAGCGGGTCGCCACAGAGTGAATTCCCTGCAAAGGAACTCTTGGGCTTACCAGAAAGCCCCCTGGGAATCTCTCCCGTAAGATTATTGTTGGATACGTCGAACTGATCTAGACTGGGCAAATTCAGGTCAGGAATCGGACCTGAAAAATGATTGTTCTGCAAGTAAAGAGTGCCTAAACGGGTCAGATTATTGAAGGAAAGCGAAAGCGGCCCGGAAAAATTGTTCTCGGCTAGATTCACTCGCACGAGGGACGTCAGAGAAAAAAGAGTTTCCGGGATTTGGCCACTGAAGAAATTGTGTTGTAAATAAAGGTTGCGGAGAGAAGTGAGAGAAGAAAACATGTCCGCGGGAAGTGGGCCGGATAGCGCGTTGTAACGGAGGCTGAGAGTCTGCAGATTGGTCATGTTGGCTATGGTCTTGGACGGCAGCTGGCCGGAGAGTCCCATTCCCGGGAGGTGGAGTTCCACGACCGAGGAATTGTCCGGCGAGCAGACTACGCCGGACCACGGGCAGGGAGTGGGGCTAGAGAGATTCCAGAGGAGAACGCGGCCGCCCACGGCGGAGCGGAGGCCCAGGAGGGCGGCGCGGTCTGATGCGATGTCTGGCGTGGCGGAGGGGAGGAGTAGAATGGCGGCCGCAAAGATGAGGAGGTGGTGAACTCTAAATTGCTTCATTTTTAAGAAATTGTGGGAACGAAAAGCCCACAAAAATTTTCTCAGAATCTTTGTGAAGTATTTTGCGTGTATTTTGTGGTTTAACGTGATTGAAGAGTAGGTTTCATGCTGTCTTTGCCGTCCTTCCTGTTGAGAATTTCACTCTAGTTTTTTCATGAAGAGAGAGGGACAGGGGGCTCAGTATGTGAAGTATTTTGAATATTGGGATTGGGCACTCTCTGTATTCAATAAATCGGACGAGCAAACCCATGTTACCCTCCAATGGGGCCACCCTATTTTATTACTTTCTTTCTATTTCTAGTATGCTATTTAAACATTTAAATCATTTCATGTTTTATCTTTATCAAATCATGCATGTTAAATATTTCATATTTACAATTCTATATTTTATTAAAAAAAGATAATTTTTACGTTTGACATGAATTTGAGATATAAATTACAAAATAATACTTCATTTTAAAATAGAGAATCCTAACTGCTATTTAAATAAATTGAAACTAAATTCCAAAAGAACATAGGGAAAGTGAAAGGCAAGGCCAAATTAGAAAAATAGAGGTATTAAAATAAATAAATAAATAATTATAACTCTAAATATACAAGTTTTTGTCACAAATAAAGATCTACAGCTCAAAGTCAATTGTGAATATAAGCGAATTTGGAAGGAGTAGGTACTTTAGTGATAAGCTCTCGTATTTGTGAATAGTTAAATGCTCAAACCCCATGATAGTTGAAGATTCAAAGGAAAAAATAAGCCCAATATGAGTAAACTATTTTGTAGCATAAAATATGATTTTGTAATTATAACTACCATACTTATAATGGTTCTTTAAGTGTGCTAAAACTTATATTTTCCATATATTCCTATATATTTTAATAATTTATAATTTTAACAATGCAGAATGATATTTGATAAAAATTAGTATTTCCATGGACTATTAAGATTAATTTGTTGTTGTTGCATGTTATAAAATTATTTATTAGTAGAATATTATTCATCAAGTATATAACGTAAAAGACGGATGAAATATGCACTAAACCTTCCACTCAAAATTGAAAGTGATAGTTAAGAGGACCACAATATACAAAAATAATAAAACTTTCAACTATGCATATGTTATGTGCTATCTATGTATTATAATATATTATGTTCTCCTCCAATACATACTCATTAAAAAAAAAAAAAGGAGAAAATGTCACTAAGCCCCAAATTATGAACGTTTTTACACTTTACATTCTAATTGAAAAATAGTTTCACTTTATCATATCAACTTCACGAATTTTTCACTTTGTTACTTAAGTGCATTTTCCAGTAGAAATATTGCACTAGTAGGTGGTATTGTGCAAAATCTTGTAAAGTTAAGGTGGTAAAGTAAAATTTTATTTATTTATTTATTTTTTCCAAATTTGTCTTATTATTCATACGTGTGTCGATATGGGAATATTTCGTTGGAATATTCCGTCGGAAAATTCATTTAGATTGCAAAGTGAAAATTTTACGAAGTTGAGATTGCAAAGTGAAATGTTTTTTTGATTAGGCTGTAAAGTACAAAAACGTCTATAATTTGAGTTGTTTAATGTCATTTTCTCTTAAAAAATTGTTGCAATAATATTAGTAGTGTCGAAAAGTAATGTCAATTACTACTAATACATCAATTTGGTGAATTTAGACGTGGGTGGAAAGATATGTCCAAGTCATATATGAATATTAGAGCACATCCAAGACAATAAGAGTAATTATATATAATTAAGCAACAATCAGTTTTGCCTTCTACTCCTAATTTTGCCAGGGAAAAGCTATGCAAGACCATGCAATGATGTGACAATATGTTAAATTGCTGTTTGCAACAATATTTAGCTTTTTTTTCTATTATTGGTGCGACATTGGAGCATGATTTAACATCGAAGCACATTATTCAAGATATGATTTAAGATTAAGTATCTAGATATAATTCGCTGACAAGGTGTTTTGAGTTTGCTTATAAGCTTCTTATAATATTTTATAAGATATTTAAAAGCTTATAAAATATCATAAAGCATTTAATAAAGTTTTTGCAACAAAAAAAAAAGAAAAAAGAATCTTATTAGCTCATGAAACAAGATGTTAGAATCTTGGAAGCTCATTCAGAATAAGGACTTCTTCACTTATTTTCAATATTTTAAGAGGGTGTTTGGAATTGCTTTTGTTGGAACCTTTTAACTTCTAAATAGGGTTAAATACAAATTACTCCCTGTAGTGTGTCTAATTGGCGGTTTCCCCCCTAATTGTAAAAAATTGTCAAAATCTCCCTTGTATTTTGTAAAAATTGGCAAAATTGTGTCTAATTACCCCCTGTTGAGGTTGTTTTAGTATGATTTTACAAAACAAAGGAGGAATTTTGCCAATTTTTTATAATCATGGGGGAAACCACCAATTAGATATAATACAGGAGGATAATTTGTATTTAACCCCTTCTAAATACGAAAAAGTGCTTCTAGAGTACTTGGTGAAGTAATTTTTTGTTTTTGAAAAGTGATTTGAAGCTAAACTCAGCTAAAATCTAAAAGCAACTCATGAGACACATACTTTTGATTCTACTTTTATTTTATTTTATTTTATTTTTTTCATCAAATTAGTTTGATAAAATTGTGAAAGATCATTTTTTTTTTACAAACACCATCATTAGTTTTTGAACCTTTTTTTTTTTTTTTTACATTTAATTCTAAACGTTTTCAACTTTTACCACTCACTTTTATTACGAACTTCTCAACTTCTCTAAATGAAAATTATTTCTTTCTAAAGTAGGAGCAATGTCAGGTACCCTCTAATATGTACCTTCAATTAATCATGTTAGTTACAAAATTATTATTACTGAGATCTTATATGCTCAAAGATTTTTTTTTTAATCAAAATACTCAAAAATCTAATTTTCAAATAATATGTAACATGTTGTAAGTTTAAAAGATATTTTTAAGTAAGTTTAGCCAAACACCCTCTACCTCTAATAAACAATCAGCTAAGCTTGAATGCTTTTCTCAAGATATTTATAAGGTCTGCAAGTGAGTTCACTCTCAAGGTAATTATTTCAAAAACAATAAGTATATGAAAATAACAACATACTTGACTTACATGGAAGTTTGTCCAATCTGAATTTATTTAATAATAAAATCAAATTCGTATTGCATCAAGGTCAATGAAAACGATTCAGACCAAACATAAATAATATCTTGCCCAACTCCAAATGAGCTTTTCATACGCTGTGAGAAATAAATTATTGAGTTGGTTGTTGTAAATATATGGAGGGTTAACGTGATACAGCTGGGCAAGAGATTTGGTTGACTTAATGAGACGCTCCTGCCTGGAATTTTGGATTTCTTTAATCCAAATATAAGATATTTATATACTATGTTCTGATCCACCGCATTAATGCAGATTCACGTCTCATTTATTGCCACCAATAGGCCCGTTATTCACAAAGTACTAAATCATAACTCGGGACATGTAACGTCTTGATTGAAATTTCGAATAGTTTTTACTTCTTTTCTTATTATTATTATTATTATTATTATTTTGATAGAAAACCATAAAAGGATAAATTGCATAAACTATCCCCGTATTATGCATATATGGCATAAGCCCCCCTGTGATTTCATAAAGGGCTAACTATACCCCGGTGTTTTAAAAAAAAATTGCCACTCGCCACTCCCCTAGCAAATTGTGATTTCTCCCGAATTTTTGGCATGACTTGACAATATGCCCTCAAGTAAAATAGGCCTAATAGCACGTTTCCTCTCTGATTTCCTTCAAACTAGTATTTGCACCAAATTACAATCCATGACTATTAAAAACTCCATCTGTTGAACAGAAATGAAGCTCTCTTTTTGCTGAAGAGACACTGTGGGGGGAGAGTGTTAGAGATGCAATGAAGAAGTGAATCCAGACGGCTGTATGAAACAGAGGAAGTAGACACACTAATGGAGAATGCACACACTTACAACACCAAGATTGGTCTTGGTTTTCTATTCTTTGTTATCCAAAGTTGTGATTTTTTGAATGCTTATGTAATTTCTTTTGCCTGAAGTTAATGAGATTGCATTTTTATCTTTAAAAAGAAAAAAGGAAAAAAAAAATCCATCCATTAATTGACAATAATAGAAATATACAAAAAACCTACTTCTATTAACATAAATCCATAACAAGCACTTCACCCATCAACTGATATAGATTACAAAAGTTCCATAGGAGGGGGTTTTGTGCCAATTACGAAAATCAGAACAGTATTAATTAGCAACTAAATTCAGCAATAAGAAACCAAATCAAGAAAAAGAAGAACAAATTCAGCCCTAGCTTTTCAATAATAAGAAAATTATCATCCGCACAAACTAAGACCCATGCCACATGAATATTATATATTTGGCTCCCACAAACTAAAGTCACGAGAGAAAGATGAGAAACAACTTTTGCTTCTTCATCATATTCATCTCCCTCAACATTACCGTTAAAGCCACTATCATTTCTTCCATAAGAAAAGCATATGGACTCTTTGCAGGTGGAAGATGCCATTGAAGGAAAAAATCGGAGTTGTTTACGGGAAGAACAAGCTTGGGGGAGAAGGCTTTCAATTATGATTGAATAAAGGTTATTTCTTTGATAATTGAAGAATGAATGTTAAAGAAGGAATTTTACATGTTATAGTGCATAAGTACTCGCATCTTCGGTGCGCGCATAGCACTTCTCGGCTTCAATAGTCAATTGCAACTTTTTTGAAAACAAAAGGGTAAATAATAAGCCCTTTTTGGAATTACAGGGGGTTTATGCCACCTATGCATAGAAAAGGGATAGAAATCATACATTAAAAGCATCAGTTCAACCAATACAAATTACTGCAAGCAGCTGGGCAAAGATGACACCTATGATAAGAGCACGTAAAAGACTTAAAAAACGTATCCATAAAATGGTCACCCTTGTGCTTAATGAAATGAAACAAAATGGTGTTAAAAAGTTGAGATGGAGACTTGCACTCTTCAACAATATTTCCCATGGATCATCTGCAGTCCTAATCCTCTCCTAATGCATTAATAACTACCTGACAAACTACTTCTAAGAGCACATTAGCAAATCCAATCTTCAATCCTTCTTGCACAACAAAATGTGCCACACAAACTTCCACTTTTGGCCATGACGATTGTCCCATTTTCTCCATTACAGCTCAGCCCACACAAACTCTGCCTGCATCGCGAGCTACTATCACCACCTTATATGTAATGCCCTTAGAGAACCATCAAAATTGAGTTTAATGAATCTGATCGGAGGAGGTTGCCACTGTTCATTACCCAGATGGTACCATCGTTGTTCCTATATCTCCGAGGGGTATAGAAGGCTTTCGTAAACACAATAGCCCTCGCGACCAGTTCCTCAGGTGATATTCCACTGGCGTTTTGATTTGCCGTATATGCCAAAACACAGCTTCAAATAATTGAAATTCTTCCCTTGCTACTATGTCATGAATGAATCACATCCATTCAAAGGTGTTGTCTGCTCGCTTATCTGATATGTGCTGTGGTAGGTCAGTAAGTGACCATATGAACTTCGTCACTAGGCATTTACCAAAGATATTCATGATATCCTCCTTCTCCTCATTGCAGAACTAGCCATTGAAGTAGCTCATAAGATGTTGGAAGGATGTCGCAAACTCTGCCTCCAGAGGAATATTTTAAATTTGGAGGCCATGTCATAGTTCCAGATGAATTCACAGTCCTACGATCCTATGCCACTATTACCCTCGTTAGTCTCTATCTATAGATCCCTTACTTGATAATAGCCACTTTTAACACTGAGTTTCCCAGACTAATTGAGGTCCAACAATAGAGCATTTTGAGAAGTAAGAATTACCAAGCGGGATTGTAACTATGCACTCCCTGGCCTCGTCACAAAAGATATCTCACGAGTGGCATAATCCTAGCTCCAAGTATTGGTGTGAATGAGATAGGCCACAATGCTAAACGGACAGTTTGTTGGTGATTTGGTTGTGGGTTTATGTCCATGACACGATGGTAATCACAGATCTCTCCAAATCATAATAGATTCTCCATCTCCAGTACGCCAACATACACCTCTTGTTAATGCCCATTTTCACTTAGATGATGCTCTTCCAAGTTATGATTGAACCCCTTGTTTAGTTTCAAAGAAATTGCCATTCGGGAAGTATCTCGCTCGAAAGACCCTACTAACTGAGGAATTAGGTCTCTAAATGAGACACCATCCTTGCTTCGCCAACAATGCCGTATTGAAATAAGCAAGGATATATAGCTTCAAGAGTTGAAGGATTGCTTGGAAGCAATTTGCCTATATCTCCATCGGTTAGGAAGCTCAAAGTGTTGTTAACTCCTTCTTCCTATTAGATCTATCTCAGCATGATGAAGATCCAAAGGTAACCACCATTATGAATTGTTCATATGTCATTTTAGTTGATAAAAATTAATTTGTGTCTAGTTGAGCTTCAATTCAGTTAAAGAGTTTAACTTTTCTTCCATTATCTTTTACTCCTCAATAAGTATTGATAAGATAGGTTAGGACGTCCTAGAACTAGCTTTCCGTTCCTTTTTGTTATTTCCTTTGTTTATGTAAGGACTTATTAGTTTTGATTTTAAAGTAGTTTGTACTTTTTAATCATTAATTCCTAATTTCTATTATTTTAGGTAATTGTGTTTTAGTGCCTTTGTCGGAATGGCCAACTCATTATTGATTTCGGAGTTACTGTTTAGAGCCCGAGAGCGAAGTTTCAATAACAAGGCTAAGATTAACTTTGTTCACCTAATTGTCTCTGTTAATTGGAGAGCCTTTGGACTACGTAATTAATGAGTTTAAGAATATGATTTGAATTATAGAAAACCATATTTTAAACTTAAGCACGTGCATTGGGGTTTCAAGAGAGAGGTGGACGATGATGATATATTTTGGTTAATAACGAATCTTGAAGCTCTTTTATCCGATATCATTACCAAGTAAATTGAATTAGTTAAGTTTTGCCTGATCTTAGGAATACCATTTTTTCTTATATTTAATTTGCTTACTTTATTTTATCGTCCCTTTCATCAACTCCTAGTTTTCCATGTCTGGACAACATGAACATTGGTTATTAAAATATCCATTCCCTATGGATAGGATCCTGGGCTTACTAGGTTACAATAGAACTTCCATTCGTGCACTTGTGATGAAGTCCACACAAGAACAAGAACGCACAAAGAACCCACATAAAAAGAATCTCTTAAAAACACTTGAAGTTGCAAGTAAACTTGCTTGTAGCAAGTTCAGATTAGTTTCTTTTAATAAATCCTAGCATTTCTAGCTTTTCATGTATTCTTCATTTCATAGCGTAGTTGTTAACATTTAATCTATGTTTTTGCAACAAGTTTATCTACTTTGAAAAGTTGTGTTCTACTTCCATATCTAGTAGATACAAATTTTGCATCATTAAATTTCCAGAAATCCGTCAGGACCTTGACCGGCGACGGCCTTTGGTTTCTTTAATCACTTTCTTTTTCCATTTTTTTCGCATTAATTTTTTTTAAAGAAAAAAATCATTACATTCTATCTTTTATGATGGCAGAAAAAGTAACAGTTATGTTAGTCTTATTCCTTCTTGATTCTTGCTTCTAGATGATGTTAGCTTGTGTGACCGCAACGCATGTTTTCTACTAAAATTTTAACGAAAAATACTAACAAAGAACTGAAAGTGAAAAAAAAATAATAATAAAGATATTATCCTATAATTGTTAAGTCTAATTAATTTGGGATTAAAAGTGCAAATCCTTACATGTTATGGAACTAAAAGTGTAATTTTTTTAGAGGAAAATGATATAATTATAAAATAAAAAATATAATTTTCCCTTATGTTATCAAATCAGTGTTGCCGGCCAAGGCAAACCGGCTGAAAAACTAATTAATTAGATGACCACCGTCTTCATGAGGATTCTTTTGGCATAATTAGTCAGAATTTAATATAATTGTTTTGATTTTTCGAAGCGTATGACAGCTTCTCGCAGTACAAATATTAGATGTAGATAGTAGGAACACCCGCGTGAAGTCACGTTCGCGAAGATCCCGTCGTGTTAAAAAATGTTGGTCTGTATACAAAATTGCAATAATATTTTAAGAATCTAGTGTCGGTTATATAAAGGATTTTGGTGTCCATTTGTCTTTGTTTATCAATATGTGTATATATATATATGTATGTTTTTTTTTTCTTTTCTATTACTACAATATTGAACCTGATGAATCCCTTTAAGTCCAAATTTACTTTGAAAGTTTATGTTAATGGGAATTTGGGTTATACATCGTTTGAAAGAAAGTTAAAATGTTTAGTATGAATTAATTTGGTTAATTATTCCATTGGTAATTATTTACTTCAACTGATCGGCAAAAATTGATTAGTGCACAAAATGACGAAAAAAAATTCACTTTTTTCACCTAGGATTTGATGGCATAATTTGGAGGATAAATTGGGCAAGATTGTCATGAACCATGGTCTATTTGTAAGTCAGGTTATGGTGTATTAGAGGTCATCGTATTGCTTTATACTGCATTTAATAAGAATTTGGTAATAGGATATTATGAGTAGATTATAGGGCCCCTAGTTCAAGTTAGGGGCTCCGTTTAGAAACTCAACCAGGGAATAAATTTAGGTGTTTCTGTTATTATTATAATTATTATTATTATTATTTTGTAATCTTGTCTTAACTAAATTCTATTAGTAAATCTCATTTAGGTTTTGAAGTGGAAATTGCCTTCTACAGTGTCCTATAGGTATGTGGAAATGCGGCCTGCGGGGGGTGGTGGTCGACCATGAGGTAAAGCAAGGGAGTGTAGTTGAGTTTTGTGTCACAGAAGTTGGCATAAGAGGGTGGATGAATTATGCATTTTACCATTTTTAGCACAACAAAATAATTGGCATTTGGCAGGAATGATTGCTTGTTGAAGTTTATGGTTCAGAACTTGCACGGTTTTCTCGCTATCGCCCACCAATATTGACGATCTTTTAATAGAACATGCACTACTAAAAGGGAGAGTTACATTTTTAATACTTTTTCTTTACTGTTGGTCTTGTATGTATTCAATAACATTCTTGGTCCTATAAGTAGTTATAATTCTACAATTTATGCCCATTTTTCACAATTTAATCCTACAAGTAGTACTGAAATTGCAAAAAAGGCCATAAATTGCAAAATATTACATATTGTAGGACTATAATTCTTATTAAATACATAAGACAAAATATAATTTTCCCAATGCCAAAATATAGAGTGGACATAAGACCTAACTGACATAACACTCTATATTATAAATGTGGATGTGCATGCAATACTGTGGTTGCGTGTGAATTGCTAATTTTTTTTTTTTTTGTTTTCTTTTTTCTTTTGCCTTCTGGTTTTCAACATGGCAAAACCATGCCGTTTGGGGAAGCCAGTGATTTCTTTGTTGGCTTTCTTAAATAAATAATGCACTTTTCAAGAAATATTGCCAAATTACCGTGTTTTCGCGTGGTGTTTTAATTCTTTGAGAAGTTACATTCTTTTTTCTTTTTCTTTTTCTTTTTTTTTTGGGAAAGAAAAGCGATTACATTCAATAATACATCAATATCATTATAAGAATATATTTTTAAAGATAAATTAATATATGACTAAATACAATTTCAATAATTTAAACCATTATACGATAGACAAATATTCACATGCGGTCGGTGGAACTTGAACCTTGCACCTTTAGTATGAAAAGATAGAGGTGGTGTCACTTTATCCAAGGGGTGGTGGCAGAAATTACATTCTTGCAAATATGCATTCTGAAGAAATTGCAGTTTAACTTTACTAAGAACAAAATATCTAAAACAAAGAAGTTGCACTGAAGAATTTTGATGCTTTGAGGCGGGTTTTTCCATTTTAACAAATGGATTATGCTATATATATTATTTGATGGAATTTGATGAAAGTCCTTCAATTGCAATGTTCAATGAAATTATGGGATTAAAAATGGTTATTTGAATAGCTTGGGACTACAATTGCAATTGGGTATAAATTATGGGACCAATATTGTAATACTCCCCATCAAGTGCAAGTATAGTTTTTGCTAGACCAATAATCAGAAGCACCTCACAACCTTGGTAGAATTATATAAATATTATTAAACTGAAAATTAAAAAAATATCGGGGTAGAAAAGTGTTAAAATTTAAAGCTAGTCGTTGTTCCGGACAACGACTGCAACTTTTTGTAATCAAAATATCGAAGTTGTTGTTAGGACCGACGACTTTCAATTTTATCATTTCCAACCTACGACTTCTAATTCTTATTTTATATTTTTAAATTTATTTAGAAGTCGCATTTCTGAAACATGTTTCTTTTTTATATATTTTTTTTCCAATTTAATTTAGAAGTCACATTTATGAAACATGGCTTCAATTTTCGTTTCCTTTATTTTATTTTAAGGTTAAGTACATCTATACCCTCTCCAATATAATGAAATTACCAACTCGTCCCCCTTAATTTAAAAAATTACCAACACCTCTCATTAAAAAAATTTAACGTTTATAAAATCTCCCCTACCGTTAGCATTTGTCACGGAAGTTGATGACCTTAGCAAAGGAATTAAGTGAATTTCCTATTTTGCCGTAGCCATTATAATTTGGTAACAAAAACACTCTTTATAAGAATTTGTAACCTACAGGGATAAATGTAAGAATTTGAAACTTAGAGGGGATAAATGTAAGAATTTGTAACTTGGAGGCGGTAAATTAAGGATTTGTAACTTGGAGGGAGTAAATTAAGGATTAGTAATTTGGAGGGAGTAAATGTAAGAATTGTAATTTTTTGCTTTTTCTTTAATGTTTTAAATTGAGGGTGTATTTGTCATTTTACAACTTCCATTTAGGTTTTTTGAGTATTTTTGGAGGGAATGTGTTGGTAATTTTTGAAATAAGAGGGGAGGAATTGGTAATTTTACTATTTTGATTTCTTTGACTTTTTTAATTTAATTTAGAAGTCTCATTTATGGTCCAAGACTTCAATTTTTATTCCAAATTTTCACTTCTGGGATCATATTATATTCATATATATATATATACATGCACACACAACATATTATATTTATGAAAAAATTGCGAATTTAGTCCCTTAACCATGGCGTCTTTTGATTTTAGTCCATTTTGTTTTAGGGGTTAGCACTTTCGATCCATTTTCTTATAAAAGTTTGCACATTTGGTACATTTTTTGCAAATTTGGTCCATT
>JACFYI010003355.1:0-35787 GCA_014898755.1 Handroanthus guayacan | reverse complement strand
ATATGCAAGAGATCCTTCAATCTAAGCTTGATCAAAGGATCAAATGGTTGATGTGTGCTAGCTTAACGTGATATTTGATTTTCTATGACTTGGGTATTTGATTTAAAGCTCTTGGGATCATTTTAATCCTTATAAACTGATCAAAGGACCAAGGTAAGTTTATGGCTATGTTTTTAGCCATTGGTCTTTCATTTCTTCTTTATGCTTTACAGTTATGTTTTGTTGTTTAATGAAAATGAGCTCCTTGTGCTATTTTTGATTTATCTATTGTGATTTTGAGCTCGTGAAACCATTTGTGCTTGAACCATAGAGCATTGGACCATCTCGAACCTAATATAATGACCTATGCAAGGAGTTGGACTATGGATTTAATGGAAAAATCGTAGAACTTCTTAAAAATCGATTACCGAACTTATTGCATAAACACTTCATAAAATCTTGGAAGAAAATCAATTTCTTTTGACTTGGATTTAAGAAGGAAAATATCTCAAAAATGCTACTAGAAAAATGGATTGAAAATGCAGAAAAAAAAAATGAATAGCAAATAAAATTTAACAAATTTGATTTTTAGTACTTTTTCTTAATTTAAAAAAAAAAAATTTGCTAGGCTTGGATTTTAATGAATATTGCTTTACAAAAGTTGTTGAAAAGATTTTGAAGGTTTAAAAAATAATAATAATAATAATTTTACTATTAGCGATTACTGTTCACCTCGGGACCGCGGCCAACAGTGTGCACGGATGCGCTCTAGGTAGTGCCTCGGGTCGTTCCGTGCGATCACGCTCATGGCAGTTCCCAAATTTTATTTTTTGGTTTATTTTGTTATTTTAAGCCCATTTTTCACCTCTTTTCCATGTTTTAAAAATTTTAAAATGATTTTTTCTAAGTCCGAATTTTAAAGAAAATTAATTATCGAACTTAGTTTTCATCATATTCCTTTTCGATTAATTGTCAATTTCTTAAATATATTTATAAATTATTATTTTGAAATAATTTGAGTTTAGAAATGATTTCCACATGTCCAAAAATCAATCTGAGTTACTTGTATCCGTGATTGTTTGAAATCTCCGTTTTCGTTGAAATGATCAAATTTTAAATTGGGTATTCTAATGCCCATTCTAGTTTCAAATATTTATGTTTTGACTTTGATTCGTCAAACCAAGTCCATACTTGCTTTCTTGAAAATGTTTTAAGTTTTTAAAATAATTTTTCTTTAGTTCGAGGTCCAACTCGAATAATTGTTTGAACCCATCGATCATTTGAATTTCTGCCTCGATATAACTTCATGTTCGAATATGTTTCATTCATTTTGGACAAGTCTGAAATTCATTTTGAAATCGTTTGACAAATTATTGGCTATATGAATCCTTGCCCGATATGGCTAAATTTTGAATATGTTCTGTTTGTTTTGAAATTCGTGCCCAGATGGGGCTATATATTTGATTATGCCATATTTTTTCTGAACCTATATGAAAGTTTGATAAGTTGGGCCCTGAAAATTCACAGGGAATCTTGATTGGACGATATTGGGTCGTCAATCGAAACCCTGGGGATTCCTGCATGTTGGGTAGTTTTGAAAAAATCCTGGAGGTAGGATTCCAAAGAGCTACTCCTAAACTCATGGTCGACCATGCCACGACGACTGTGCCTAGTTATATTTTCTTGAGTAACTACTCGGAGGTGGTTTCTGTATATTCTTGTGAGTGATGACTCTGAGGTGGTTTAGAGAAATAAAGTGAAAAAATTATATGATAGGAGTGATAAGGGTGATAGATCTACCAAACAATTACTTCAGCCATGTATACATGGATGTGATATTTGATTTGAGCTATTTTTTTGAACGTTTGTTTCATTTCGTTATGTTGAAATATCATATTCATGATTTGAATCTTGCTATGAACTCTTATCACCTTCTTGCTTCCTTCATTGCTGCATCCGTTTTCCTTATGCCATAAACTGACTGGGTCGGTGGACTCATGATTTCATATTATCATATAGGTGATGAGACGATTGGAGATTGATACGAGCTTAATGTTATCACTTTGCGTTTTTGCCAACGGTCATGTATTTAACTTAGTTGGACTTGTGTAAAAGTTTAAGTATGGTTAATTGTAATTTCTTTCTTTTTTTTTTTTAGTGGATCCCCAGATGTAATCTTGGAGGACTTAAGTTGTAAATTATTAGATGGTGAGCTATTAAGTCATAGGGATAATTACATTAAGCAACCCACACTATAGGCGTTTTTACACTTTGTAACCTAAACAAAAAAAAAAATTGCCGATCACCACCTGAACTTTGTGAAATTTTGCACATTGCAACCAGGTGCATTTTCTGGTGGAGGAATCATCTCACACGCTACGCATGTGCGAATAGCAATGCAAAATTGCCAATGAAAAGTTTCACTTTACCACTTGAACTTTGCAAAATTTTGCACATTGCAACCTAATAGCATATTCCGATAGAATATTCTATCGAAAAATGCACTTAGGTTGCAATGTGCAAAATTTCACAAAGTTTAGGCGGTGATCGGCAATTTTTTTTTGTTTAGGTTGCAAAGTGTAAAAATGCCCATAGTGTGGGTTGCTTAATGTAATTATCTCTAAGTCATAAATATATTTGGATTTTTCTTTTTATGGTTTGATAGTTAGTTTTCCGTTCACGAGTAGCGTTCTGGGATCAATGTTCGCTCGTTTCGTTCATTTGCAATCCTGGGGGGTTACAGGTGATATTAGAGCCTAGGATAAGAAACTTTGATGGTTTATATCCGTAGAATTTTGCCTTTTACCCTCTTTTCTCATCACTAACTTTGTTCATTTTGTTTCGATGTCATAGATGGACAAGGAAAAGAACCCAGGCTACGCCGGAATTAGACCTTTGGGTTAAGAATTGTTTGTGAACGGTTAGGACTAAATTAAGTTGTGATCATTCATTTGCAATTGAGAGGCCTACCAATTTGCGAGCCGCTATATTTATGCATTAGCTATATGACCTTGAAAAGGTGTTGTAGGGGCAAATTACGTTGCTAAATTGCTTTAGGTTAAATATCGACCTTAGTGATCTTCGGAATAAAAGGACTAAGGAACGAAGCTTTGGTACATTGTTAAGCCTAGGGTAGCCCAGCCTCACTAGGTTTAGAACGTTTAGAATTTTGCCATTTTTTCATTTTTTTTTGTTAAATGAGAAAGCACCCTTGACTATATTCTATTTGTCCTAAATAAAGTTATTGTGAAATTGGGGAAGAAAAACTTGTGTAGATGGTTACTGATAGTGAAAGTGCAAATTAAGTTGTTGGAGAAGCTTTTATGTTAGAAAGGCCATATTTATTTTGGTCACCTTGTGCAACACATTGTATTGATCTAATGTTAGTAGACATCAGGAATGAAAATAAAGAAATCTATGAAAAATGCAAAGCATATCACAAGTTATATTTATAACGGTGATAAATTGGTGAATTTGATGAAAATATACACAAATGACAGAGAACTATTGAGACCGAGTATCAATAGATTTGCCATAGATTAATGTGCACCACTTTCAAGTGGGAAGAGTATAATTCTCGAGGATGGAAAGAAACAAATAAAGTGTATAACATTATTATAGATTCTAGATTCTAGAAAGGGGCATGAGAAGTTTAGTCTATTATGGAACCAATGATAAAGTTGTTAAAATTGTGGATCAAGATAAAAAGTTTACATTGGCCATCATCTATGAAGGCATGAACATAGCTAATATGGCAATAAAAGAGGCAACCAAAATTAGAAAACTTATTAGACTGTGATTGACGAGCGGTGGTACAGGCAACAACACCAGCACTTGCATGTAGTAGCTAAAAATTTCTTCTATTAAATTAAATACTTATCATTTAGTTAAATTTAATTATATACGTGTGAGTAAATATTATAACAACTTTCCATATGTAAATACGTATTTCAACATATTCTAAACCGAAACTGCAATGCTTTTGAACATGTGTGTAGACTAATGAAGTAAGATAAGGACTGAAAGTTGTAATCAGAAAGCTTCTTAGAACACACAATTTCCATTATAAGAACGATGAGAGTGATTATGATCTTCCAATTGATCTTAATCAAATTTTTCATGATGATGGTATTTTAGATGAGTGGAGTAGAGACATTGAACCAGCTCTATTACCAGATGATGATATGGAATGATTGGATAGAAAAATTCCTATTGCAAGATCAGAGGAGGAAGATGACAATCCAACTATTAATGCTCTAAGTTCTGCAAAAAAGAAAACTACTAATGCTATGTCAAGACAACAAAAAGGACAAAAACATTCAAGCAAGCCCTAAAAATGATGATACTAATGAATTTAGTGATAGTGATGGTGGGAATGATGATCAAGGACCACTTGACGATAGTGGTGGTCAAAAGTTGCTGAAGATGACCATGACTATAATGATAGTCAACATAACACTAGAATGTCTTGGGTACAAGGCGATGAAAACTATTATGCAACCCAAGACACAGACCATGGTTATCATCCCTGAATAAAGAAACACCGTTGTTTCTTGACTGACTTGTCGAGGGCTAACAATTGTTCCAATCCTGATAGAATATTCAGAAGATGGTATAGAGATGTTAATGAGCATATGCAAAGCATTGGCCCAACAGATGGCCTACAAAGTTGGCGTAGGGAGCACTTTGATTTTGTGCCAAGTAGCAATGACAACAATTTATCATCTTGTATACCTTCTCATAGATATGATGACAGGAGTCACAATTATTCTAGTAGACGATATAGTACACATTATGATTATTCATTCTTTAGCACTAACAGTTGATATCATGAATTTGATTATAAAAGATATCGTGATCATGTGTTTTCCCATGGCATTGGACCATATCATGGACATGGTTATGGATCTTTTGGTAGTAGTTCAAGTAGTGTTGGATATATAAGATTTGGATACTATCGCATGGGTCATAAGTCAATCTCATATAGACAACCATTATATAATGTATTCCCATTGCATTTTGTTGGTCCTGATTCATCTATCCAATGTACACACTCTCTACATCTTGGTTCAATGTTATCAATCACAATCCCAACTTGAAGATTACTTTCTTAGTCAATTTAATAATTCTTTTGGGACATATAGCAATGATTTTTACCTCCTAGTCATTCCCCTTGGTATTAAAATATAATGTATGTAATATTTGGTCATATCAATTTGATATTCATTACGTTGAGAATAATTTCTTTCTTATACATATATACTTTTTGTTAAATGAAAAAATCTATGAAAAAATGATATGTAATGTCTTCATAAAGATTGTCAAATTATATTGATTTATAGCATTCAAAATTATATTAATTACTAATATAGGTACTAATAGATATTTTTACATGCTCTAATATTTTTCACAATTTTTTCTAGAATTCTTTTGATATTTTAAGCAAAAAATATGTGGATTGGCTATGACCGTTCAGTGAGAAGTAATGGAACTAGAACGCTAGAACCATAAGCAGAAGTGAGAAGGGGTTTAGAATTGATGCAATTGAAGAGTTAAGATGTGGTGTGTCAGATGCACAAGCTTATGGGGATAGGAAAAGGCATTGCAAGCCATTAAGGGAGAACTAGATGAGCAATATAAGTTATTGTGGGACTATGCTAATGAAATTAAAAGAACTAACCCTGGTTGCATAGTCATTATAGGCACTGATAAATCAGATGGCAAAAATAGGTCTGATAGGCTTTACTTGTCTCCAAGCCTTGAAGGTTAGGTTTCTAGCTAGGTGCAAGGCTGTTATAAGCACTGATGGCTGTCACTTGAAGACTGCTTAGGGGGAGGGGGCCTTTGTTAACTGCTGTAGAAATTGATCCTAACGATAATATATACCCCTTTGCATATGTTGTAGTCTGTGAGGAGAGTGAGAATACAAGGGAATAGTTTCTAGTCTTACTAAGACTTGACCTAAAAATTGAGAAAGATATGTCATCGATATTTATGTTTGACAAAAAAAAAGGCTTGCTTCAAGCCCTTTGGGATGTCTTTCCCGGACTGATCATAGATATTATGTAAGGCACTTATATTCAAACTTTAAGAATACTGGATTTAGGGATGCTACTTTTAAGAATGCCTTGTAGAATGCTGCAGAACAACTACTCCAAATGAATTAAAATTGAGAATGGAGGAGATAATGACATTGATTAGACTATTGCAACTTAGTTTAGTGATAAGCCTCCATATGGGTGGGGTAGGTTGGACTTTAGTACGTATCCCAGGTGTGACATTCTGTTGAATAATGGGTGTAAGTATTTCAATGCAGCCATACTTGAGGCTAAGGACAAACCAATGTTAACTATGTTGCGGCAGATAATAGATTATGTAATGAAGTGGTTGTAATGTAATAAAAATATAGCACACAAAAAGTAGAAGGGAAGTTTCTGTCCTAAGACAGAAAAAATCATTCAAACAAATATTGATATGCAAGGTGATTGTATTCCAATCAAAAGCTCTAATGACATTACTAGATTTCTTGTTTTGATTGGAGCATATATAGTGTGAACTTAGTGGAAGGGACTTCTGGTTGTGGGAAGTTGGATTTGAGTGGAATCCTCTGTATACATGCAGTTAATGTCATTCTGTGTCAAGGACTCAAGGTTGAGGATTTTACTCATAGATGCTATAGAGTAGAAACATAAAAAAAGTGTATGAATCTATAATTGTACCCATCAACAAAAGACATGAATGGGAGAAGATAGATTTTATACCACCTTTGCTAGCATTGAGAGTCAAACAACTAAGATCCTCAAAAGTAAGAAGAAGAGAGCTTGATGAACTTGTCCAAAAGACAAAGAAAACGTAAAGAGGGAGCCTACACTAAGTACTGAAAACAGGGCAAAGCTCAAGTGATAACTATTATCCCCATGTGCAGAAAATATGGTGAAATTGGAAACAATGTAAGGACTTGGAGAAAGAAGTTAAAAATAATAAATAAGCTGAGATGAACTTGGCAGAAGAGTTTGGAATGTTTGAAATGAAGAGATACAAAGGAAAATCTAATAACAAGATGTGGTGAATCCTTTTTTTCTTTTCTTTTTTTTTTTTTTTGTGAAATTTGTGAACTTCAGTGTGTTTTAGTTGTGTAAACTGAGAATAGTATGTGTGTGTTCTGAGTGAGTTAATGTGAATTTTTTGAATGGCCATAACAACTTGATGTTTTAGATACTTTGTGTATTTTGTTTATCTTAGAGTAAAAGTGTAGACTTTTGTTAACTTTATTTGTTGGTTGAGAAATTAGTATTGGTGCAATGCATATGAAATGGTTGAATTGGTTCTATTTTATGTTATCATTACTTTAAATTTTAATGTAATTTGGTTGAGATTTTTGCAGCTTATTGCCATCTCTTTAATATAGTACCTAGCTGGTTTTAGAATGTTAAATGCAACAATTTTTTATGAGTGGTAATGGAGCCTTAATGGAGGACATGGAAGTTCTAAAGGAAGAAAGCTTTTGGAGTTGTATCATTTCAGTTTCAAATTATTTGGGAGTTACTGGGGGAAAAATTATTTGGCATTCCCCCCATTTTTAGTAGTGGACCCTTTGTTTTCCTCAATTTCCTTGTCATTCTTTTTGTTTTTTGATGAGTAAGTCCCTAACTTGCTAGATAAGCATTGTTAGACAACAAGACGCACACAGGTCATGCAACATCACTATTTTCGATAAGTTTTTGGTGCTCTAACAAAAAATAGGCACTTTTTGTAAGATGGTATAGGGATACAAGGCAAGGATTCGAAATTGAAAAGATACATGTCATTAAGTAAAAAATGACATGAAGGACAAAAACTGCAATTTTTCCTTATTGCAATGTTAATGTGGATCCTCCATCTTTCTTTCACACAGAGCGAGGCATTTAGTGAGGATTTTTTGGGACGTGTTATACAGAATGAGAACATATAAGGTGAAAAAATTATACTTGCATTTGGTTTTGAACACTGGTAATGTACAACTAAACTTAAATTTTTTGTGACTGTACTTTATATGGATACCATATGCCACGAATGCTCCTAAGAGTGCAAAACTGCCACCAGGACATCCCCTACACTTTTGGACAACACACTATCCACTAATATGTTATGCCATTATCGAAATACGTTGTCTTGATTGGGTTCTATAACAATTTGTTATGCAACAACATATTCTTGTAGCACCCAATGAAAATTATGCACAATTGTACAAAATTTCTGGTAGAGGACATGTAGGCATGGATTGGTCTTTATATCATTGAGATTTTGTGGTGAATTGGGTGAACAAAGAACATCATATTGTACAAAGACCACCCATCACTGGAACAGTTGACATGGATATTGCACACACCTTGTGGTATGATCAAATCACTCGTCAGTTTACATCACTGCCCCAATGATATCTGGAGACGGGATACCAATTTGGTGAAGCTAGTGCATGGCAAGTAGTGGTACTTATGTACATTTGTTTGAAAATATCCTTATATACATATATATATTTGTTTTAAATTTTATAAATTAATTAAACTTAATAAAATCTTTTTCATGAGTTTTAGGCTAATCACATGTCAATTCTTCAACTGAGTTTTGATAGTGTTGATAACGATGACGATATTGAATCCTTTGTGCAAATGAGAGATCAACACAGATCAATTGCCAATGATGTGTACAAAATTGCTACTAGACACCAAATTCATCAAATACGGCCTACGGCACAAGAAATCAATGTCAGCAATGTCTCTAGGAGAAGAGGACATAGGGTTAGATATAGTAGCCTAAAGATGGTGACACTCCTCACATTAGTGCAATAGTATTTATTGATAGACCTTTTAGTGTTTACAATATTCCACCATCTCATCTTGCAAAAATAGATAGAAGAAGCTTATCATTCATTAATCAAGACTCATATGTTGAGTATTACGTGCCTCTTCCACCAACCTAAGGATGTGTTACAATACACTCCATATATGCAGATCATCAGCCAATCAAATTTTGGAATTGTGGAGATAAATTTTTTCCTTGGATTAGCATCATCAGGATATGGTTATGTTGGGCTTCCTCCACAATGTCCAGGGATAATGAAGTAGAATTATTATATATATTATATTGTGATTTTGTTATTTTTATAATATTTATATAATTTAGCCGCTAGACTTGCCCTCTAATTTCATCTTAGATTATCTAGGGATAATGACGGTAGTGTTATATAATATTATAAAAATAAAAAAATAATTCACAAAATATTGTGGCTTGTAAAGGGGTTAATTTTCATAGTTATTTGTGGTTTCAAACTATGACTTCCAACTTTTTTTAAAAAAAGAAAAAAAAAAAGTTGTAGGTTGAAGCCATGGCTTCCAAATTATTTTATTTTTCTAAAATTTATTTAGAAGTTGTGTTTTCAAAACACGACTTTAGTTTTTAGTTTTTTTTTTTTAAAAAAAATTATTTAGAAGTCTCAGTACCGAAACACGACTGCAATTTTTGTTTTGTTAATCAATATAATATTGAAATCATGTTTGAGAACTGCAACTTTAAATTAATATTATTTTTAATAGTAATATTTTCCTTTGGAAAAAATTCAAATTTTCCTCCCATTTTTAAAATATATTAAGCGTATAAAATTTAAAGGGTTCTTTCATTTATGTATTTATTTTTTCATTCAACATACCTACCACAACCATGTCTTTGTCGTTGGCCCCTATGCTCCTTTCGTTACAAGGATTACATTGGACTTGTGTCTCATTATCATAATTACTAATGTTGAAATTAGTATCTAGTTGGCTGGATGCAGTTGTGGAGCTTGACTCTCCTTGATCCCTATACTTGAGTGGCAGCAGGCTTACTGTGCCTAGTACCAGTGTTAGTAGGAGTATGAGTCATGGGTGCAGAATGGGATAGAGAACTTGATGAATATTAGAATCGCACGTTGATTTTCAGAGAGCATATAGTGCATAATTGGATGTAGTTTACCTAGTTAACGCGAAATTTGTGAAACCAGTACGAGGAGATCATGAAGCGGATCTCAGATACTATATATAGGAAGGAGTGGAATGTGCATAGCTACTTGGGGACAGAGTTTGCTTTTCGAACTAACAGGCTAGGCTGTTTAGAGGCCCGGGGATTTGTGGTGGTATGCTAAGTAATTAGGACTGTGAGTGAGCCCTGGCAGAGACGGACCATTCAGACAGTTATAAAATTAATGGGAGAAATTGATATTAGAGGTTGAGACTTGAGGGGTAATGGAGAGAGCTTCGTCAAATAAGATGCCATGACAGAGAGTACAGGCAGCAATAGTTAGCTTACTGCTCGATGCCGAGTGCTATTACTTGGACCATGCATAGTGATTGGCGAAAGCATATTGAAGAACGCATGGGTGTCTTTAGAGGAGAAAGATGAGGATCCAAATGAGTATTTGAATGTAGAGTAGTAGATATCTTGTGGGAATATGATGCATATATATTTATGTAGTGATATGGACTGCCTAGATTTTGCATGTACGGCTTAGTAGTTAAGTTAGACCCTTACGTAGGACTAGTAGTCTATTTTGCCCGTAGGAAGATGTGGTTGTGATTATTTAACCATCTTGTATTCTGAACTCTAACCTTATATGGTTAGTTAATCAGTTCTTTCGATGCAAATATGTAGATCTTGTGTTGACCACTGTGTTTCCTTTTATCGAGACTTGTGATTCTGTGAGGCATATAATTCTTTATGTTATGTTGAGGAATGTAATGAAATGTAGTGAATTTTACTTGAATGTTAACAAGCTATATGGATGGCTATGTTTTCAAATTTATTCCTAGGCAACTAGAGGAAACATACCTAATGATAATCGACCTAGGACATACAGATGACCATAATGACTCCAACTCGAGGAATCTAATGCAAACAATGTTTCAGTTAATGAAGAAAACAAGGCACCATGAAATGCTCTACAAAAACCGTGCCACCTGAAATCAATAGGCTGGTTGTCAAGCGAATGTTTACGAAGTGGTAACAATTTAGGCGTTACTATCAACAACAAGCACCTGTGAAAAGTTACGAGAACAATGCAGAAAATGCCATGGAGAACACTCTTTGATGATGTTCCTTCAGTTTAATCTTCCCAGATTCAAAGGGGAGCCAAATGATCAAAAAACAAAAGCTTGGATTAGAGAAATAGAGAAAATTTTTCAAGTCCTTAACTATCCAGACCAACAACAAGTGAAGTATGTTATCTTCCTTTTAGAAGATGCGGTTCATCACTGGCGGAGAGTAGTCATGCAAGGTTGGATAAAAAAATGAGGTAGAATAGACTTGCTTGCAGTTTAAGGTGGAATCTTTAAGGAAATTCATACCTTAAGTTATGCAAAGTATGAGGGAATGAGTTTATGAATCTGATTCAAGGAGTAATGACTGTGGTAGGTTATGAAGCTGAATATAATATATTAGTTTAGTATGCCCCACATGTCCTCACAGATGAAGAGAAGAGGAGAAAACAGTTCGTAAAAGGAATCAAGCTAGAAATTTGACATGTACTTATTTCCTATGACCTTTCGAGTTACAATCGTTCAGTTGATAAGGCCATGCAAGTAGAAGCTAAGTTTTGGGAACTCAAGAAACTTGACGATAAGTGGACAAAGGTAAAGGTATTTGGGAGGCAAGACACTAACAAAGGGAAAAAATTTCCTTGGGAAAGGCTGAGAATTGTCTTAGGAAACTCTATTCTGTGAACATCAGATCTATGAAGGGACCCTGTATACCACCCTATTAAACATAAGGAGGAATTGTAACTATTGTGGGAATCTGTCACATGCTGAGGACCGATGTTGGAAAAAGTAAGGCAAATGGTTGCTTTGAGAAAGTTCTCAATACTTACGAAAGGATTGTCCGAAGAACCGCATTTCCAAACCCAACTTAAGAGCTCAAAATCAGTAGCAACAGAGAGCTTATGCCCTCACAGGCAATGATCGTCAAATCCCATAGATGTGGTTAAAGGTAATGCTCTAAATTATGATCTTTTATGTAAAGTCCTATTCAATTCAGAGCTACTCATTCGTGTGAGATATGATTAAGATTAATGCCCAAACATTTAGACACTTCATATGAGGTTTACACGCCCCAAAAGATGATGTTTTATAACTCGCACAAGGTATTGAAATTGCCCTATGAACACATAAAGTAAGGAATACCTTGCCAACCTCATCGAGCTGCCAATTGTTGGACGAAAATTCGTATGCAAGTGTATGTGTTGCAACAAGTAATAAAAAGTGAGTAGAGTATCGTTCCCATGAGGAATCAATTTAATTTTGACTGAAAGAGGGAAAATTAAAAAAAAAAAGATAAAATTAATTGACTTGTATTGAAGAACATTTTAAGTTAAAATTGCAAAATAAGAAAGAAAGTGATTAGAAAGAATTCAATAAGTAAAAGGGCCTAGAATTATGAAATCCTCGATTTACATAGATTAACTCTATTGTTATTTCTCAATTGATTTCGAATAATTATGATTATTAGCCCTAAGTCGAATGCAACTCCAACATCCTTTTGGGTTACTTATCATCAAAACTCCTAATTGATCAATTCAATATATTCCTATATGAATATTTGTGAATGTTTTGGTGAGTCATAATACTCTAGACACTATAGAGAAAGCCTAATATAATCATTTCTTGGTAATGCCATTTGAAAGAAAAGATCCATCTCCAAATTTTGAAGTATGATTAATTGAGTGTGTTTGACATATCCTCAAACTATGGTGGCTAAGGCATGTAACAGAGTGCGTATGAGTTCGAATTAATGAATGATAGACCTCCCATATCTATTCCTTCAGATTGACACGGAGGAATATTGTAAATGCTAGAAGGTTTGTCACTAAATACTATTGCACTACCATGAGTAGTTTCACTATTTTTAGAGAACCTAGACCTAACACTATATCTTCTCCTGCTAGAGTTGGTGTTGACTTTCATTTCTCGTACTTTAGGTGGTACTTGATGAATGTGGTGCCCAATAGCAACGTTATATGCATCATTGGCACTTGATCAATGTTGATCCCTCATTTGTACAAAGGATTCAATCTCCTCATATAAAGTATAAGGTATAGCGCATACAAATTGAAACATTGTAAGATCTTATTTTATACCTCTTTCCAACTCTTTCCTTGGCATGAGTTACAAGAATAGCATCATCATCTGACAAACTGCTTTGAATTGTGCCAATAATATAACAACCTATAACCTCCAATCGAAATACTTAACCTTCTCATATCTCCAATATTCAAATACTAAATAGATTTTTTTGAGTTAATATGAATTATGAACTTCATTCATTGACTTGAACACCTCATTTTCCTGGATATTGCTAATATCTATTGTTTGAAAGTCGACCGAAAAAGGGGGATCATTCTATATTATAAATATTTCTCTAGATTAGATATTGCATAAATACTTTTTGTACTCTTAGGGCTTATTTCATTTTTTGGATAGGATACATGCATGATAGATAAAATATGCAATTAAATGTGGGATATGGTTATATTATAATGGTAAAATTTTGTGTACCCTTTTTTTTTTTTTATGAGTGTGGTATTATATTTACTTTGAAGAATTATTTGAGTAAAGTAAATTATATCATATTTACATTGATTGATAATTTTATGATGATAAAGATATTTTTTCTATTATGCCCTTTTCGATTTTAATTAAATAAAAAAGAAAAAAAACTCTCTTAATGCTTCGAACCTAGAGCATCTACTTCTAGGTAGAGACATTGTTGGAGTAGGAAAATTTTTTAAATTTAGACCTCAAAGTACAGTGTCGCGGTTTATGAATCAAATCATGAGCAATTACATACTTATTTACAAATCTCAAATCCAATAATCCGTATAATATCAAACTTTAGAATTACAAGTTCATGGGAACATAAGGATACTACTAAATATTACAAATTCCAATTTCTTGCCCAGTTATTTCCAAAACTCAAGGAGCCTATAATTTAAACTTCAGAGTACAAAACATCAACAACCTCATGTACTCATAATATTTTTTTACAATTCCAAAAAATTCTTCTCCTCAATTACAAAACTACATTTATTATGCATATACAAAAGCTCATACAACGAAAAATAAAAAGTCTAAAGTCTCCAAGCCAGGCAAAATTTCAGAAATTATTCACCTACACATGTTAAAATTTATAAAGTAAGTTCGAATGACTTAGCAAGAACTTATGACTACGAATAGAATGGTAAAGTGTCAAGAGACAGTTTAAGCAGAAAATTCCAGAAGTCCAATAATAGAGAGATGAATCAATAATCAATATTGGAACATCGAACAATCAACTATGAATAAAATAATGAGCTTGAAAGTCCACCAAATGAGAGATAAATCATATAGTGGATTCAGAAGTTCAATAAACAAGAGCTAATTCAGACAATAAGTTTAGAAGCTCACAATTATACACACAAACAATTAAAAATGGCAGAATGATTATTTGAAGGATCTGTTACCCTTATCACTCCCGCATATAAACAAATAACTCCTTATCCATCCACAAGGCCCACCCTCGAGTGGCCGCTCAGAAGGGGGTAACCCAGTTAAACATACAAATGATACAGTCGACATACAGCGTGTCATGGATTAGCCCTCAAAAATTCCTACATCCAGGTTTTTGCGAAACTATCCAACAATTAGGAAACCTACCAGAGGTCTAACTATTGGCCCAATGCCACCTAGTGTCCCTCTTGAGGTCCCCAGGGCTCAACAATCACTCAATCAATAGGTTTCAAAATCAGTAACGGTTGTTCGAATTAATCAAACAAAGCTTTAAACCATAATTGGACATAAACAATCAATTCAATTTATAAGGAGAAATTCCCACCAATTGTCCGAATCAACAAAATGAAGCTTCAGAACATAATTGGACATACTTAATCCCATCCATAGGATGGTACAAAATAAATAGTCAATGAATCAAAATTGGTCCGATTCAATCAATGCAAAATTTTCAAAAAATCTCGGACACAATCATTCAATTTGATTTGAATTTAGAACATATCAAATGATATTTTGAGCTCAAACATTTCAAAAGAATGATTTATGAACATATCAGATGATATTTCAAAAATATTTTAAAGGAGTGATTCGTGGTCATTTCAAACGTTATTTTGAAAGCATTTCAAAAAAATGTACCAAGGACATATTAATCAACGTTTCAAGACCTTTTCAAAGATATGAGACATATCAAGTCATCTTTTTGAAAATATTTTAAAAGAATGAGAACCAAAAAAATGTTTTGAAATTGTGTCAAGTGAGTGAAAACCATAAACAATATTTTGAAAAATATTTTTGGAGAGTGAAAACTTTAAACAGTATTTTGAAAATATTTCAATAGAGTGAAAATTATAATCGATATTTTGAAAATATTTTCGATGAGTGAAAATCATAAACAATACTTGGAAAATATTTTTGAGAAGTGAAAATCACAAAGAGTATTTTTGAAATATTTCAAAAGAATAGAAACGTAATCGATACTTTGAAAATATTTTAGAGGAGTGAAATCATAAATGATATTTTGAAAATATTTCAAAAGAGTGAACCATGGGCTTATTGAGGCAAAATGGAGTTGGAAACTCAAATAGGGCTTTTGGATTGGGCGCAACTGCGCTCGAAAATGGGCGTGGACTCGCCCAAATAGGCTCGAGTGTGAGTGCGCTCAAACATGGGTGCGGACATGCCTATGTAATTTTATTTTTTTAAAACTAAAATAGCAGGAGATTCCCATATTTTGGAGTTCATAATCATGCATAAAATTTTTACAAAATAAGCCAAGTAAGTCCATGTTTTCATTTTTCAACATATCAATGCATGTTTGATTATGTCCAAGTTATAAAAAATGTTGATTAACAAAGGAAATGACCAAAATAAGATCTAAATGTCCATTGCCATCATCAAACGAGGCAAAGAATCCATGATGTCCAAAAGAATAACAATATCAAGTCCAAGTTCACACTCATTTCAATCAAAGCAAAGAAACAAAATTATGATCCAAAGGATTTTATTACTAATAAGCACAAGGGATAGCCATAATCCTTACCTCAATCCTCTAATCACAACCTACAATATGTTTCTAAATTTCCAAAAATGCTCCAAGCAAAATCACCTAGTAATTTAATATTAAAACTTCTTAGTTAACACATTTCCCAGAATGACAATATTTATTTTAATCACTTTATCTCAAAGTTCTTAATAGTTTATCGGTGTGTTTTATCTTTATAAATACCTTAACTCGATGATCTTTCTAATGGTGCCTTTTCATCAATGATCAATGGTCCGATCTCCATCTATATGCATTCAAAACAACTCCCTTACTGTTGCCCTTGTTCTTGGTAGCCATGGCAAGTTGTATTTCAATGGCATTTTGAGAGATTGTCCTCCATAGTTTTGAGTGACTCTTGATTTTAAAATTATCTATACTCGATAAGGTTTCTAACGGTATAGACTAATTTGATAAGAAGAAGTTAGGTTTTAAAACTTTGGAAGTGAAATGTATTGTAGGGACAGTGGCTACCCGGGAAAAATATAGAGGAAGGAAGATGTTGGCAAAGTTGATGTGGGGAATAAGAACAATTGGAAGAGTATTTTTAGGTGGGAAAAATGACATTCTTGTAATTTTTTTGACAAGGCCTCTAAGATGTTGAGATTAAAATATTTAGGATATTTTCCTCATTTTGGGGCAAGTAGCCTGCTATAAGCATTTATATATTATTTTCTTATTTATTTTTTTAAAATGTGGATTGGATTTGAAAAATTTTGGGTCAAAGATTTGGGCTAAAATAATTTTTTTTCTTAGGCTGAAATGATGCATATGATAAATTTGGTTTGCAAGAAAATGTGAGAAAATATTTGATTATAAGAAATGTTTCTAATGATTGTAATGAAAGAATTTTGGTTGTAAAGCGATTTTTGATAGATAAGGTAAAAATATTTTCATTTTGAAATTTAATAATAATATTTGGGAAATTTTGGGGTCGTTACACACTCCAAAAATATGCTTGTGCTATTACACAAGTAACAGAACTCTTATATCTCAAATTAATCATTTGGAATTCAATTTTTTGTCAACTTTTCTCTTCTCAAACACTCTATTGCTGAACTCAGGACCTTCATCTTCCAAAACTTATATCTCCCAATTCATTCCTTTGTATTTTTTCCTTTTTTTGTGGTGGTGTACTTGTGTATAGGTCATTCAATCATTGTATCAGTGTCGTCAGCGGGTTATTTAGTGTTGGGGCATCGCCACTCTTGATAGGTTTTGAAGAGTTTAATTATATCATACTTCAGGAATTCTTGTTTGCTTTTTTGTATACTTGTTGATCTCATCATTGGACCAAATTTTTCTTCAGGTAATATAAATGTGCCATTTGTGCCAATAACCTGGGGATTTTTATCTAGGGTATTGGTTTGTTTTTAAGAAGTGAGTTTTTAGATTTTTAGAGATGGATTTTTTATCTCAAATTTAATGGAATCATTTTTCTAATTGTTGTATGCTCACCTACTCATCTCTAGCTCCTCTTCCTCATTTATTCTTTTGATTTTATTTGTAAAATGACTTTGGCTCTTGAAATTGTATAGTAGATCCCTTAAAGGCATATAGAAAAGATAAACACAGTAATAAGTGTAACTAGAGGACAATGTTGTCCATGACAGATTTTACAAAAAATAGCCATGCTTTGAATTGGCCAATCACACCTATATCGGCTTGATTATTAATCAAGGAAAAAGCTACTTTGTAGTGGGCTAAGGTTAAAACACAAGTGTGAGACATTCTTCAATCTAACATAGTAAACAAGTATTGGACTTGCTGAAATTATATATCAAAACCTATTGATTGAAATAAGCCTTACCCTATTTATTTTATCCGACTATCTCAAAAAATAGTCTTATTTTTCTTTTTTTCCTTTAATATTGTGTTTTTTTTCTTTTTTTTCCTTTTCTTTTCTTCCCCACCCCCCTATTCATTGAATAAGTTCTCTTCTTGGGTGATAATTTTGCTGGCATACTGTCATAGGGGTTTGTACTTAGATAAATTTTTTGGCTAAAACTTACTTGTTGTGAGGTTTAATTGCCTCAACAACTAGTTAGCCTTCGCAAAATCCACCGATGGATACTTAGTATTTTGAGAGTTTGAGAGAGGTGAGCATACACAAGCGTAAGATTAAGTAGGCACAATGAATTAAGGGAAGAACTCTTAATCTTGTATTTTATTTCTCAATTTTTGTGCACAAGAGGCCAAGACCTTTACACAATACTCAATCTTCCTATATTGAACACATGTCTGAGTTGTGAGGTCCTTGGTATATTTATAGGCATCAATAACAAGTCTTAGTCCAATTAGGATTCCCAATAGACAAAGCCTACAATTACAAGAAATGAACAAATCCTATTAAAGTTAGGACTCCTAAGCTAATTCTCCTAACTTGCCTACATGATGGAGAATTCTTGTTTCACTTGGAGTCTTCCGTATTTTACCTTTGGTCAAGTCAAGCCATAATCCCATATTGCTACTGTTTAACGTGTCTACCCAACGTGCGTCCAGTGTTCGTGGCCTGATGCCAGTTGGAGTCTTCCGCACGATGCCATGCTCATCATGTCTAAGTCCTTCCTTGTTCTTTAGCTTCGTCGTTTCCCCCCTTCGATGCTCGTCGTGGGTGCAGCAGCCAGCGTATGTGTTTTTCATCCATTAGCCATTGTCGTCTTTGCGCGCAGCGTAAAGCTAAACATACGGTGCCCGATACGCAATGTGTGTGCAGCACCAAGCCTACGCGCCCATTGGTCGACAGCCATGCACTACAAATCCACAATTGTTTGTAACCGACGTGTTTCACCCAACGATGCCCAATACCCATCGGCATGAGTCTCCCCAAGCCAATGCATGTATCTGCATTCTTTAGTTTATCTAATAGTCTACTTGACGTTCGGAGCACACAGCCCATTTGCCAATCAATGTTTGCTTATTTTGCTCCACACCATGCCGACACCCTTGCTCATTGGCATGCAAGCCTACCGTGCTAAGCCTTCCTGACACTTCAAAGAGCTAGCAAACCACTCCCACCAGAAGAGTTCGATGTTCTCGTCGAAGGTAGGGTACTTTTCCTTGCCCAACATGCATCCATTTCATTTCTAAATTGCCACAATGTAACATCTCGTTCCTATATAGCATCTACTTTCAACTATCTTTCTCATTGAACTGAGTAATTAGTTCTTCAATTTTTCTTATTTGGGCCCATGGTCAAGGATCTAAGGTTTTGACCACATTCTTCTCAAATTCTTGCCTTATCACTAGCGGAGCATGTTTCAACTGTCTCCTTAACTCATTCTCGTCTTCATGATACATTTTCAAAAAGCTAACATGAAATGTTGAATGGATTTTGAGTCTATCCAGTAGCTTCAATCTATAAGCCACATTTCTGACTTGATTCAATACCTCAAATAGGCCATCGCATTTTGGCACTGACCCATGATGCACTGTTTTGGAACTTATTTTCTTCCAAATTTGTAAAGTTAGCTTTAAAAGCACTTTCTCGCCCACTACAAACTCCACATCCAGTCCACCTGCATCAGCATACCATTTCATCCGAGTTTGGGCCATAGTCAAGCTATTTTTAACTTCATCAATCAACTCTTGTTATGCCCTTGCAAATCAGTAAGCTGCTGGGCACTTACCACCCATTCGTAGCATTGTAATTTTATAGGGTGTCAAAGGTTGTTGTCCATATACCAATTCAAATAGACTTATGCCCGTCGCCAAGGACTTATGCAAGTTGTAACAAAATTAGGGCATATCAAGTAAATCCACCTAATCATTCGGACTGGCCGTCACATAGTGCCTCAAGTACTCTTCCAACAATGCATTCATACTCTCAATTTGCCCATCAATTTGAGAATGATCTGCAGTTGAAAACTTTAATTCGATCCTCATTATGTTAAATAATAAAGTTTAAAATCTTCCCGTGAAGTGGGTATCCTGATCACTCACAATGTCCTCTGGAATGCCAAGGTACTTGATAATATTTTTGAAAAACAAACTTGTAACTATCTCTGCCGAACAAGTATCAGGTGCAGCCATGAAGATGGCATACTTAGAAAACCTATCCACCACGACAAGTATTGAAGCCATCTCGTTCACTTTTGAAAATTCCAACACAAAGTCCATGGAGACAGATTGTCATGGTCTTTTGGGAATGGGCAGGGGCTACAACAATCCTGCTTTTTTGTTTCTTTCGTGCTGGTTCAGTTAGCACACAAGACAAGTTTTCATATAGGTTTCAATATCTTTTCCCATTTTGGCCAATAATACCAATGGCTTAGTAATACTAGCATCCACTCAATGTTCGAATGTCTAGCCCACTGTGGGTTGTGGGTCTCCCACAACAGCTTCCTTCTTAAGGGGCCACTTGGCACGTAGGCTTTTCTTCATTTGGCAAAATAGCAAGCCTCTGTATAGCTAATATTTTTGGATTTCCCCAACTTTTACCAAATCCAATAATCTTAGATAAATTGCATTATTTTGAAAAGCAACTTGTATCTTATCCAAGAGGCTTGATTTGACAAGAGTCAAAGCGGCCATATACTCGTTCACTGTCTTTTGACTTAAGGCATCTACAACATTGTTGTGTTTGCCCGGTAGGTGCACCTAATTAAAGTCAAATTCCCCAGGGAATTCCTGCCATTGAGCTTGTTTTGACATCAACTTTTTCTGAGTTTTGAAATACGTATTCGCCACATTGTTGGTCACCGCCATAAACTTAGTTTCCAACAAATAATGCCTCCGTGCCTTCAAGTAATAGATAACTGCCATCATCTCCTTCTCATAGGTACTATACGTAATTTCGCATCTTTCATCTTACAGTTCAAAAGCAATGGATGTCCTATACCAATACCCCACCAATCGCCCGATCAGAAGCATCGACCTCACTCAAAGGGTCGATCAAACTCCATCAGCTTCAAAATAGGTTCCGTTGATACGACTTGCTTTAGCAACTCAAACGCTCTTTGACAATCAACGGACCATTCGTACTTCTGATCCTTCTTCAGCATGTCCATCAAAGGATTAGCTATCTTTGAATATCCTTTGATGAATCAACGATAGTAATTCATGAGCCCCAAAAATGATCGCAGTTCAGTCACCTTGGATACGGCAAGCCACTCAACAATGGCTTGTATCTTTCTCCCATTCATTCGTATCTTTCCTTAGCTAATAATGTATCCAAGGAATGTGATTTTCTCTAGCAAAAGTCATATTTTTCTTTCTTCGCATACGGCTTATCTTTCCTCAACTCCTTCAACACAAATCTTAGATGCAAAGTATGAGCTTCCACGGATTCCGAGTAAGTTAGGATGTCATGTAAATATAGCACCACAAACTGATTAAGGTACTCATACAACACGTCATTCATCAAGTTTCAAGACGTGGCAAAGGCATTACTTAGGTCGAATGGTATTATCAAGAATTCATATGACCTGTACCTTGCCACGCAAGTGGTTTTGCCTTCATCACCGAGAGCAATTCGCATTTGCTAATAACTCAGCATTAGATTTATTTTTGTGTAAAATCGTGCCTTCGATAGTTTGTTGAACAAGTCCAGGGCATTCGGAATCGTGTACTTATTTTCTATTGCAACCTTGTTCAATGCCTCGTACTTAACACACATCCACAATGAACTGTCCTACTTCTTTTGGAACAAGACCAAGGAGCCAAAAAGAGCTTTTGAAGGCTGGATCAATCCTGCGTCCAACAATTCATCTAACTGCTTCCGTAGCTCAACCAACTTCGAGGGACTCATTCAGTAAGGAGCTATGGCGGGGGATTTCGACCCTAGGACTAAATCAATTCTGTGGTCTATGGCTCGTCTTGGAGGAAGTTTTTGAGATAATTCAGAAGGCATCACATCCCCAAATTCCTTCAACAGCTGCGCTATCTTTTATGGCATTTTGTGAACTGTATCAAACTTAATTTCGGCCAACACAATGAAGAACAACATCTTACCATGCCGAACACCCAACTTCAGCTGTGTTGCCGAAATTATTTCCATTTTCCCATCATTCTACTTAGGCTTTCCACTTTTATACATGCCCTTCACAAATGATGGGTATTATTCATCTCCAATGAACAACCCATCCAGGTAAGGCATCACCGCAACCTTAGCTTTGATAAGAATTTCGTACCAAAGACGACATCAGAGTCATCAAGGGGAACAACTATTAACTTGCACAGTAACGATGTGCACAACAACATTGGCTACGCCCTTAATGGGTTGTGCTTCTGAATTCACTGCTTTAATTTGGCTGGTATGGGGTACGAGTTCCAAACCTAACTTTGACACTACTCATTTTATCACAAAGTTATGGGTAGCATCCGTGTCTACCATAGCTAATATATCCCGACCATTTACGTTAACTTGTACATACATTAGTCCTTTCTAATTTGGGGCTTTCTCTTGCAAAGCACCAAGTAACTATAGGAGGTTTACCTGCGTGGGTGCGACATCATTATCATCCAAGTTTGACTTCTTTGAAATCGTTCAACTTGGCTATTTTAGGGCAATCCTTTATCCTGTGGTTGCCTCTATATAGATAACATCTTTTTTCGCTTGGTGTTGACAATAGGTTGGGCATTCGCTGCCTTCTTTCCCTTAACAGTGCCACCTTTTTCATTCTTGAACCTGCCTTTCTTACCCAACTTGCCAGTTTTCCCTTTCTCCTTCCCAAAATCTTTCTTGTTGCGGTCACCACAAAAATCTAACAATTGACTATGTGCATTGGGTACTCTATAATTAATAGAGATTAATTTTATGAGTGATTAATTAAAGTAGTTAATTAATCGCAAATCGTAAAAGTTATGAGCCCATGTTTATTTAACTGATGAACCTAATGGGTCACATGCTTTTTTCAATTAAGTCACGGTATGAATTTAGTGAAGATTTTGTAATTAGATTAGAGAAAATCACTTAAATTAGATTTAGGCAAAGGGAGAGAAATTTTGGCTAAAAGTCAAATGAGTCTTCTTGAATAGATTAATTTGAAGAGTTAAATTATTCTAATTAAATTAATAGTTAATTTAATTCAATTTAATTTCAATAGTTGAATTAATTGATTCAAGAAGATAATTTAAATTAGGAGAAAATTTTAATTGGGGTTTTGATTAAAGGAGGAGGCCATATGACACTTTAATTAATTATTAATTAAAATGCCACATGGATGTGTGTCCAACTTAGATACCAAGTAGACTAATGATATTTGAAGAAAAGAATTTAGATTCTTCCCTCTAAAATATCTAGCCAACTAAGTATCCAAGTTGGCAGGGATCACACTTTAAATACCACCTTTTCTCCCCTTCCCCATCCCAAAATCACTACCCCTTTTAGAGATATAGCTACAATATTTTTCAGCTTCATATTCCTTCCAAAAGTTCTCTCCATCTCCTTTAATCTCTCTATAGTTCAATCGCTTCATAGATTTATACTTAGATATTCTCTCTAACCAAAGATCTAAAATGACAATCTAAAAAGGAAGAGTGGATCAACATTAGAGTTGTGAATCCACTTGATATTATAAGATCAAAAAGTTGATCATTGATTAGAGGTTATTCAAAGCAATCACAAGATCTTGGAAGAAAAGTGATCAGTCCATGCTTTGTGGTGTTCGGCCATGGCTAATCCATGAAGGACTTGAAGTGTTGATCAAGATTGGAGATCGAACTTTCGGTCATTAAAGGAGTGTTCGGCCAAGCTTGTTTTTCTTTAGATCAAGGTTGATTTTCTCTCCTCTAATCTAAATTCTACGCTCATATGAGAATCCTTTGAAGGTTTAGACACTGATTTTTTGTTGATGAATGTTTATTTCTACTGTATTTGTTTTGATTTTAGCATATCCTTCATTTTCAAGTGGTATCAAAGTCAAATCATATGAGCTAATTTTTAGATTCATTAAAACATTAATTCATGTGATGAATTGATGTGAATTTATGATTTTGATTCCATCTAATGAATTGGAGGTTACTAGATTATGTATGTGGCTTGGATCTATATGAATTATGTGACAATTGATGCTATATGTTGATTTAGCATGATTGAAATTCAATTTGATTGAATGATTGGAGTTGTTAGTGTTGATCTTATGATTAGATGTAGAATTAATATTTTTTATTATAATTAATTATTTTAAAATTGTTTTAAAACTCTTAGAAGATCAATATACATGTATTAGATTGGATCTAGTATGATCTGAATCAAATTACATAAATTGGAGCATGAAAAATATGTTGAGGACATATTGCACTTCCTGGAACATCGAGTGCATTGACCTCTCGGGTTTGGTCCTTTTTCATGCCTTCTTCTAATTTGGTTTGGAGATTTTTGATTTTTTGAATCATCTATCATATGTTGGGAACTTATGATTTAAATTTGGTGATTTTGGAGTCAAGGAGAATTTTCTAAAATTTTTTGAATGAGCATTGCTGATCAGACCTGAGAGCAGGTGACTTTGTGCACTGATCTCACAGAAATAAAATTATTTTGTGCTCTAATTGATATTTTTTTGTACTCCTTGATTTTCTAAATCATCTAAAATGAATTGTGAACTTTTGGTTGAAATTTGGTGAATTTTGGAATTAAGGAAAATTTATTAGAATTTTTAGAATAGGGATTACTGGTCAGACCTGTGGCTAATTTTGAATCTGCCAATTAAAGTTCTAATGATGTTTTGATCTAATTTTTGATGTAATTTAATCTCCTATAGTGTTTTAAATTATCCCCAAGGTGTTGCTGAGTTTTAGAAACGTTTAGGTGATTTAAAACTAATTTTGATTCTACATTTAATTGATGATTTATATTAAACAATTTTCAATGGCAAAACAGTGGCATGAGATGCAATCATTTGACTTTAATTACGTGTTCATGTGATGAATGTTTAATTAATCGTTATATATTTAATTTTAAGCATTAATGTAATGGATATTTGATGTTAAATGGATGTGTGGGATGATTATGAGCCTCATTAAAATGGTTTTAATGAATTAATTTAGTGATTGAGTTTATAATTAAATGCGGCTTGCATACTTCCTTTCCATCTTATAATGAGAGTAGATTAAGGATGGTGGGGTCCTCTTTTTCTTTTGATTGACAGCCATGAATGCATGGTATATTTTGTTATTAATAAGAAGAAGATAAAGGAATTCAAGAAATGAATGCCATGTATGTATGATGATACATATGTAATAGATAATATCTATTCATTTAATTACTCACCTAAATCACTAAATAATGTACTAATGGCTCTAAGTGCATTATTTAGTTAAAGGCTCATAATCATCCACCATAGGAGCATGCTAGGTTCTTTTATTTACTTATTCATGTTTGTTATTCTCGTGATATATGGTGATGCATGCTTAGAATACACAACCTAAATAAGTATAAATAAAATATTGATGAGGTCTTGGCAATTTCTCAAAAACCCTTACTTAAAAAGTCTAAGTATTTTTCACAAAAAAATTATATTAAATTATAATGGACAAATTAAATTGAATTTAATATTTCATGCCTTTCACCAATAAGTAAATGACATGAGAAGCTATCGGGTAGGAATGTTGGCTATGTTTCGTGAGACGAGCCTACTTGGAAAGCTATGATCACTACTTCAAGCATCTTATGATCTTTTAATTAGTTGGATTATGGCATTGGCTATGTTTCATGGGACATCCATAATTAAGTTAATTATAAAGAAAGATTGATGGGTCAAACTTAACATCAAATAGTATAGATGGTTATGTCTTGTGAGTCTATACAAAAGATAAGGCAAGATAATTTTAGGAGTTGCATAGTTGATTCAATTGGTAAAATAAGTTACCTACCTAAGAAGTTATTTGTGGATGGCTACATCTCGCAGGTCTATAAATAATTCTTATGGACCTTAAGACCCACTAGGAAATATGATTTCCTGAATTTTATGAGAGGGCATAAAATTTGAAGAAAATAGTGAGAAGTAACTCAGGATATAAAACCATATCATGTTTAATAATATTGCACAAATAAATGCTTATATCATCTTCATCGCTTTTGTAGATTTTTGAAATCGACAAACACAAATGGCTAAAAATTCACTCTCCGTTATTTTGAAAACTAATAAGCTCATCGATCCCAGCTATAGTGATTGGCTTAAAAATTTAAAAATTGTACTTGATTTTGATAGACGACTTATGTGTTGACTCGAAGTCCCACCGATGCCATTCTCGATGATGCAACAGAGAACATGTGGGAAATCATCAATCGTTGGTAGGGAGATGATCTTCAAACCCAATGTTTAATATTGACATTAATGTCAAGTGAGTTTCAAAAGTCTCACGATGCTAGTGAGATCCATATGCACTTGGAGGAGATATTCGGTAGAAACATGTTATGAACATTATAATACCTTCAAGGAATTGTTTAAGGTTCGTATGGCTGAAGGATCAAGTGTTCACGAGTATAGTTAAAAATAATTTCTTTAATTGAAAAGCTCATTTGACTTTGTTATGGATAGTGATCTTTACATAGACTTGATTCTTCAATTATTGCCAAGCTCATTTGACTAATTCCTCATGAATTTCAACATGAGTAAACTCGAAGTGACGGCTAACAAGTTAGTTAATGTGCTTGTCACAGCCGAGTCTACAATAAAAAAAGACAAGACGGTATTGATTGCTTCAACCTCTAAGTTCTGTAAAAGCAAGGTGGGAAAGAAGAAGAAAAATTCTTTTTTTAAAGGGAAGCAAGTTCCAAAGCCTTCGGGTGGAATAAAAAAGAAAGCCAATACGAAAGAGGACAAATACTTTTATTGTGATGAGATTGGGCATTAGAAGAGGAATTGTAAGAAGTACTTGGCTTCTTTAAGAAAATGGTATGTTCTTTATTAAAGTCAATTAACAGTGATACAAGGGTATTTGATACTGCGTGTGGTTCTCACTTTTGCAAATCGTTGCAGGGGATGCAGAGAGCAAAACAGTTAAGTAAAGGGGATGTAATCTTAGGATGGGAAACGGTACAAGAGTTGATGCTGAAATCTCTGGCCTAGTTACTTTGGCTTGTAATAATCAAAAGTTAGAATCGAATAATTGTCTATTTGTACCGTCTTTGTTAAATAACATCATTTCAAATCCCATATTAGATAAAGAAAATTATGAATTTTCTTGCAAGAATGAAAAATATTTTTTTCTAAAGATAGCTCTTTAATCGCTACCGGTATACTAACAAATGGGCTTTACATCCTAAATTTTAATTTTACATTATTACAAATTCAACAAGAGAACAAAATAAAATTAAATGACCATACCTGAGCATACTTGTGGCATGCTAGATTTGTGTATATTTTCAAGAATAGGATAAGTAGGTTGGTTGCCTTAGGGTCACTTTCTATAAGTAACATTGAGGGGTTGCGGATTTTCGAATCTTGTTTAAAGGGAAAGATAACTAAGTCACATTTGTCGAACAATTAAAGTGTGCCATTAAACCATTAGAACTTGTTCATATGGATTTATACGGGTCACAAAATTGTTAGAACTTATTCATATGAATGCATGCAACCCACTAAAAGTTAGTGCTCGAGATGGCTATAATTACTTCATTATATTTACCGATGATTATACACATTTTGGACAGGTGTTTCTTATGAAGAACCAGTTTGACACTTTTGAAATGTTCAAAGTGTATAAAAAAGAAGTAGAAGAACAACTCAAACTAAGTATAAAAACTCTTCGATTCGATCGAGGAGGTGAATACTTGAGTGACGAGTTTCTTGGTTATCTAGAAGAAAATAGAATTCTCTTGCAGTGGACTTCTACTACGCCATAGTTGAATGGTGTGATGGAATGTAGAAACCTTACTTTGTTAGACATGGTATGATCTATGATGAGTTTTACAGGCCTTTTTCTTTTATTTTGGGGCTATGCTCTCGAAACGGCGGTAAAGTTACTAAATATAGTACCTTTTAAGTCGGTGCTCAAAATCTCACATGAGATGTGGTATAATAAAGCATCCTCATACTCTTATTTGAAAGTCTGGGAGTCTTCCACTTATGTCAAAAGGCTAGTGGGAGATAAGTTGGATGCTAGATCCACCTTATGCAAATTTATGGGTTACCCCAGAAAGTTTGCGGATTGTTACTTCTATGATCCTTCGAAACAAAAGGTGTTTGTTTCAAGAAATGTCACCTTCTTACATAAGGAGTTTTTATTAGATAAAAAAGGCAAAATAGTGGAACTTTATTAAATCCGCAATGAAGAAGAAAATCCATAGCCAATAGAAGCAAATAAACATTCAAAACACATAACTTTCCAGAAAGTCCGATCGAATTAGGAAGGAGCCTGAAAGGTTCGAATTTCTTCATAAGACCGGTTAATTAGATAGTGATCCGAACACCTATAAGGAAACAATATTAGACGTGGATTCGAGCAATTCGAAATGGACTCCATGTACTCTAACAAAGTTTGAATCTTAGTTGATCTACCAGAGGCTATAATATCCGTTGGATGCAACTGGATCTTCAAGCATAAGTTGGGAGTTAATGGAGAGGTTGTAACCTAGAAGGCAAGATTGGTGGCTAAAGGGTGTACCCTGCATCGGGTATAGACTTTAAGGACATTTTTTCGCCAATCACAATCATAAATCCATTAGGATTTTGCTTGCCATGGCTGTAAATTATGACTATGAGATGTGGCAAATGGATGTGAAAATCACTTTTCTTAATGGTAACCTCGATAAAGAAATTTATATGGAGCAACTAGAGGGTTTCACATCCAGTGAGAGCAAGCAAAAGATTTGCAAGCTCCAAAGATCCATTTATGGACTTAAGCAAGCGTCTCGAAGTTGGAACATATATTTTGATGAGATAGTAAAAGGATTTGGCTCCACGAAAAATGTGTATAATGCCTATGTATATAAGAAGAGCAGTGGGAGTACGGTACAGGTTTTAGTATTTTATGTAGATAACATCCTACTTATCAGGAATGAATTGGGAGTGTTAGAATATACTAAAGCATGTTTGTTGACACAAATTCTCCATGAAAGATTTGGAAGAGACATCTTTTGTATTAGGAATGCGGATCTATAGAGATAGATCGAAAAGAACGCTCTCCTAAACTTCGTACATAGGTAAAATACTAAAAAAGTTTAGTATGGAAGAATCCAAGAGAGGGTTTCTTCCTATGAGATATGGTTTACGTCTCTCTAAATCTATGGCCCCAAAGACGGAAGAAGAAAGACATAAGATATCCAGCATACCATATGCATCTGTTATAGGAAGCATAATGTATGCAATGCTATGTACAAGACCGGATGTAGCATATGCTCTAAGTGTTATGAACCACTTTCAATCTAACCCCGGTAAGAGTTACTGGAGTGCCGTAAAGAAAATTCTTAAATACTTAAGAAGAACCAAGGAATTGTTTCTCGTTTTCGGTGGTGGAAAATTGCAACCATAAGGTTTTTCGGATTTTAGTTTCTAATTCGATGTAGATGATAGCAAATTTGTTTTTGGATTCATATTTTGCCTTAATAGCAGCGCAGTAAGTTGGAAGAGTTTTAAGCAAGATACCACGATCGATTCAACCACTGAGGCAGAATATATAACAGCATCAGATGCTGCAAAAGAGGGTGTTTGGATGAAAAATTCATCCAAAAGTTGGATATAGTTCCTAGCATGGCCAAGCCTGTTGTCATTTTTTGTGATAATAATAGAGCCATCGCACAAGCGAAGGAGTCAAGATCTCATCAGCGATTCAAGCACATCATGAGGTATTATCATTTGATTTGGGAAATCATTGATAGAAGCGATATTAGAGTAGAACGGGTTGCCTTAAAGAGAATATAGTAAATCCACTAACTAAGCCACTTACCCAAAAGGTCTTTGAGAGACATTTTGAGAAGATGGGCCGAAGGACTATGAGTAATTGGCTTTAAGCCAAGTGGGAGATTGTTAGAGTAATGGCGCACAACCAATTAGATTTGGCTTGTAATAACTACTCTTATATAAATGATCTTATTTTGCAATATGAATGAAGTGGCCATCTTCTTGACATTTTCGTAAATTGTCTCATCAACAATTGATATAGAAGAAGTCCTCTAGATCAAATAAATCTATAAGGCTAGGTTATGTATATGATTGTGATAATAAAATTAATCCCTAGATGTCTTGGTCTTAAATTCTTCAAGTCATAGAATCTTTGACACGAGGACATCTTGGATTCGAACAAATTTGCACTGACGATGCATAATTCAAGAAGTTAAATTATTACCCCGTTTCATGAGTGATCGGTGTAATTGACACTGCTGCATGTTAGTGGGCGCTTGTTAGAAGAACAAGTTCACTAAGAGACCCGACATAGAGAATTCCATGAGGTAGCCGTAGTGGCATTCGATGATGGATTATTCTCTACCTTACGATAGTGCATATAATTAGTCTTTAGACTTGAGGGACCATGGTAATCTTATGATAGGTCCTTATTCTTTGATGTGTGTCTTGATCACCTATTAGCAGATCACATGAGGTGGACATTGGGTACAAGCTATTTACACATAGAGGTCTGTGAGTTACAAGAAAAGATCCGTTTTCTCATCTTGATGAATAAGAATATCTCTTATGTTTACTATGATGACTCGATTTAAGAAAATCCTTGTGCAAGGTAGTGTGTCGATTTGGAAAGGAGTTTTCAAAGTCGAGAATACAAATGAATCAATTATTATGAATAGATACATAGTTATTGGGCTATTAGGGACACCGAGATTATCTTAACCCTATGCCACAATCAGGAGATTAAAAACAGATGGACCGTATTTGCACGGTACACATAAGTAGGTGAGGTTCACACCATAATTAATTCACTAATAAATTGGGCTCCATAGACTTGAGGTTAGATATCGACTATGGAGATTGGGTACTTTAGAATTAATAGAGATTAATTTTGTAAGTAATTAATTAAAGTGTTTAATTATTCGTAATTCCAAAAGTTACGACCTTATGTCTAATTAATTGATGAATCTAATGAGTCACATGCCTTCCTCAATTAAGTCACGGTATGAATTTAGTGAAGATTCTTTAATTAGATTAGAGAAAATTGCCTAAATTAGATTTAGGCAAAGGGAGAGGAATTTTAACTAAAAATCAAAATATTTGACTAAAGTCAAAATGGGTCTTCTTGAATAGATTAATTTGAAGAGTTAAATTATTCTAATTAAATTAATAGTTAATTTAATTCAATTAATTTCAATAGTTGAATTAATTGGCTCAAAAAGATAATTTAAATTATGAGGGAATTTTAATTGGGGTTTTGATTAAAGGAGGAAACAATGTGATACTTTAATTAATTGTTAATTAAAATGCTACATGGGTGTGTGTCCAACTTGGATACCAAGTGGGCCAATGATATTGAAGAAAAGAATCTGGATTCTTCCTTCGAAAATATCTAGCCAACTAAGCATCCAAGTTGGCATGGATCACACTTTAAATAACTTATTTTCCCTTCCTAAGGTAATTGCCCCCCTCCTTTAGAGATGTAGCTGCAATATTTTTCAGCTTCATATTCTCTCCAAAAGTTCTCTCCATCTCTTTCAATCTCTCTATAGATTCATACTTAGATCTTCTTTCCAACCAAAGATTTAAAGTGACAATCTAAAGAGGAAGAGTGGATTAATATTAGAGCTGTGAATCCACTTAATATTATAAGATCAAAAAGTTGATCGTTGATTGGAGGTGATTCACAGCAATCACAAGATCTTGGAAGAAAAGTGATCGATCCATACTTTGTGGTCTTCGGCCATGACTAATCCATGAAGGACTTGAGGCGTTGATCAAGATTGGGACTGGATATATCAAGATTGAGAAGATCAAGTGGTTGATCAAGATTGGAGATTAAACTTTCGGTCATTAAAGGAGTGTTCGGCTAAGCTTGTTTTTTTGTTAGATCAAGGTTAGTTTTCTCTCCTCTAATCTAAATTCTATGTTCATATATCCTTTGAAGGTTTAAGCATTGATTCATATTGATGAATGTTTACTTTCGCTACATTTGTTTTAATTTTAGCTTATCCTTCACTTTCAGCTAGGTCTCATACTTCTAGTATATATCCATTAAAGGAAGAGTTAGAAGGGAACCACGGATAGGAACGGCTTCAGAAGGCTATGAGTCATGCAAATTAGGCCCTTTGTAGCGGCTTGAGACCCGAGATAGTCGGTAAAAGCAGCATGATGGCCTCGACGCCAGAGGCATAGTCTAGAACCACCAATTCCAATGCCATTGATGATGATATTGGTGTGAGAGAACAGGGATTTTGAAGAAATGTAGAGAATTTTAGAGGGTAAAGGAGTAGGGGAGAATGAACAAGATTGATGTGAGTTAAGAAAGGTATCTTTGACAAGGCCACCAACATGGTGGTCTAGTGTTAAAATTTTATCACTTTTGTTTTGAATATTTGGGTTTGAACCTAGCTGATAATGTAGAGTTTGCCACGTATTGTAGATATATATTGGGCTAGCCCATAATGCTAGTTCAATGAGAAGTGAGGTTTTTTTTTACTAATATGATGGTGAGGCTATAGTGACTAATTAAGTAGGGCCTAGTTCTAGCAAGTTTTGGCAAAAGAAGTATTTTATGGTGGTTTGGTTCCTTTATTTGTGGTCGGGATATCGAGTTCTCTTGACCAACCCTTTATCTTACCAAAAAAAAAAAAAAAAAAAAAAAAAAAAACAAAACAAAAGGTTTCTTGGACGATAGTATTGGGTTTAATTTACAATCTTAAATGTGGTTGGGCCTATAGGGTCTATTTATAATTTGCTTTACGTAAATCCAATAAAACTAGTAGTTGGGAAATACATTCAAAAGTGAAGGGTCCAATAATTTTAGGGGATGTTTACTTTGAAGGACAGAATGACAACGGACTGATGATAAATTAGACAAAATTGGTGATGAGATTATATTACCATATCAATATCACCTATACTTCATATAATAATATCATGGATATATTAGTTTGCCGTAGGCATCATATGTGTTTTTTGATTGATTATTATATCTATAATATGTATTTTATCAATATATCCTTAGCCAAATCCAATAAAATGTTTGATTGATATTAATTCTACATATATTGTCCTTCCACTTCAAATAAAATTATGTAATCTATTAATTTTTGTTATCTTAATTATTTTCTCATTAGTTAATTAATATCTTTTCCAATTTTTTTTCAATTTCACTTTTGGCCAATTGATTCTCTTGCTTGACATTTATAATTTCACTTAAATTTTTCAACAAATAATCTAAATTTATATATTCAATTTAATTAACCGTCGCTTAAGTGTTAAGAATTACATTTCATCATTTCTAACACTCATTATTTTTTTAACTTGAATTTGAAAATCTTATTTTTGTACAAAGATAATAAAAAGAAATATAAATAAAACTGAGGGATAGATTGAGGAAGATAATAAATAGATGGAATATAAATAAAATTGAGAAAGAAATTGTAAGCAGTTGCACACGTTTTGAGCGAAATAAAATTGAGGGGTAAATTCAGTAAGATGTGAAGTTGCTAACGGGATATTTTTGGCATATAATTTAGTCAACGAACTAAGGTAATTACATCACAACTGAAAGGTGGGATCCCTCATCATGAGATGAGGAGGTATAATCATGGGCCCTTAATCTAGTCAAGGCCTCCAATCTCTTAAAGTAAACATGTACTAGTATAAATAAATTAGTATATCCAACCTGGTATCGCAAAGTAAACATGCCCTTGCTATATTCTGGAAGAAGGGATAACCTTTTTATAATTCATTAACAGCACAACCAAAGAGTAACATTCGTATATATACATATATATAAATGGTATTGTATGAAATGCAAATTTAACTTACTTTTTCATATAAATTTCATTTTTTTTATAGAGAAATGATTTAATTCAATTATACATTAATATCGTTACATGAATACTATTACATGAATTAAATACAAGTTAAATTCTTTAAACTACTATGCACTAGACAAATGCTCACTACTAGAAAAATGGTCTATTAGAACATTGAGAAGCGTCCCAATAAATACTATATTGGGACACTTTCTTGTTTGTGACACTTTATAAAAGTGTCCCATAGGAAGGGGTCCTAATATCTTATCTTAACATGAGATAGTGTCCTTAAAAGCCCCATCTTAGGATGGCTAAAAGAGTCTCAAAAACATTTTTGGAGACACTTTGGGATGTCTCCTTATAAATGATACAATGACATTAAAAAGTGTCCTCTTATATCATTATGGGGATCGTTTTACGTGTCTCTACATGCATAATGTCAAGACATATTGAAATGTCTCCACAAATATGATTATAAGACACGTCAAAGTGCCTCCACAACAAGATATGGGGACACTCTTGAATGTCGCTAGATAAATGATATGATGACAATATGAAGTGTCCCCTTATTTCATTGTTAGAACACTTAAACGTGTCCTTATATGCATAATATGAAGGCATATTCACATGTCTCAATAGATAAGATTATAAGACACAAAATTGTGTCCCATACAATTATATGGGGACACTTTTCAGTGCCATGATTAGGACTAGAAAATGTCTCCATAAATCGGATGTAATGACACCTCACGTTGTCTCACTTTTTTTATATTAATATTCTATAGAGTACAAATATATATATAATGAATCTTTATACTAATTTTGTAGTTAGTGGCAAAAAGATATCATTAAGACAAAAAGACAAAAACTGATATCATTTATCAATAATTGACGTGTAAGCACAAAAACAATATCCAACAATCATTCCAACATCCAAAAGAAAAGCTTCAATTGAGCTTACTTTAGTTTGCATTCTTGTCCATGCAACAAAAAAAAAAAAAAAAAAAAAACTACTTTAAAAGTTATTACTATGCAAATCCATAATCTTCATGCCAAATATTTTCCATCAATCATCATCCTCCACCACCACCTGTTCAAATAAACAATTTTGACTAATAAATTCTTACTCAAGAAACAACTTAAATGTTGTTAAAAAAAAAAAAGAAGAAATAAAAGAAGATTACCAAATGATGTGGCCAAGCAATACTAATCCCAATAACCTCCCCAATTGTGGTAAAATCTTGAACTGGTCGAATTACCTGCTCTCCCATTTCCACAGGAACATTAACACGAACTTCACACATATTTCTCCCAAGTTCTGTTTGTCCTACTTGTTTCAATGGATCTAAGCTTTCAAGACGTCCAATTGCAACAATTTTTTATGGATCCGTCATACTCCGAAGATATACATTGGCTCCTACCTAGTTAAAAGAGGTCAAAAGTGTTACCAATAAAGATATGTTATGATGTGAAAACCAACATCAACTAGACATCTAGAGAAAATAAAGCATAATGAATATTCATTTTAATGCAATAGAAAATAACTATGTAGTTAGAAATATATATCTATAGAAAATTAAAAAAAATTAGTTTTTGAAGCAATTACCCGTAGAGACATCCTATTTTTGCTTGAGGGTGAATGTCGATGACATGTTCCCAAGTGAAAGGATGATGAGGAGACCCTGGTGACGTTTGGTGAGTCCGTAGTTTCTAATCTTTGTTTGTTCATCTTCAAAAGTTCTTGTATTTGTTTGTTTTGTTCATTAGCTATTTGTTTTAAATTTTCAATTTCTTCATGGTATGCTTCAGCCATCCGATGATAAGCACGTCGATTGGGCATATCGTCATAAACATCAGTGGCATAAACACAAGACCCAAACATTCTAACT
>JACFYI010003352.1:485645-498506 GCA_014898755.1 Handroanthus guayacan | reverse complement strand
TATCCAACAGTAGGGAATTCCCAGGGGTTCTAATAGTCAATCCGATATGGCCCGTATCAGATACCCCTAATCAACCCCAGGGCCCAACAGTAATCATTCAGACAGGTTCAGGAATAATCGGTCATTTCGGGTATCAGTAAGCCATTACGACATAGTATTCGATTGACCAATAGCATTAAACAAATGGTTCAGAAATTTGATCAATCATATCAATCAAACAAACCAAAATTTGGAATCATAAACTATAGAGAACAAATAGATCGGAATTGAGATCATAGACTGTAGAGGACAAATAAATCGAAATTGGGATCATAGACTGTAGAAGACAAATAAATTGGAATTGAGATCATAGATTGTAGAGGACAAATAAATCAAAATTGGGATCATAGACTGTAGAGGACAAATAAATCGAAATTAGAATCATAGACTGTAGAAGACAAATAAATCAAAATTGAACTATGGCCCAGAGGAGTTTTCATTTGAGGTCTTCATCTTATTAAGGGGGTAAAATACGAGAGAAATCATTTAGAATAAATGTAAATTTCAAAATTTATTTTATTCGAATATTGGCTAAAAACCTCACTCGGATCAAAAAATAATTTTTTGTAAAAAAATATGGAGTTTTAAATTTAAAGATATTTCATAAAATATCCAAATAACTCAAAATCAATATTTTTCTAGCAGCAGTTCATTTTTCGATTATTTTAAAAATTTATCTTAATAAATTAAAATTCGTATTTTAACTCTATAATTAACTAGACTCGATAATATTTCTAATGGTAAATTTTTCAAGTCAATTGAATAAGCAAAAGTTCAATTTTTAAATTTTTGAAAGTGGAAGTCAAGGCAGAGTCAGTCCAGCTTCTCGAAAATCTGGCGGGTCATGTTCTAAGGATGTTTTTGGCCATAATTTTCCATATTTTTAAGTGAATCTAAATTCAAATGTTATTTAAACTTAAAGAGATTTCCAACGGTATATTATATGAGTCATTTGGATGATGGGAAGTCAAGTTTTCAAGGTCAAGAATTTGAAGATAAGGCAAAGACATTACTGGAATACGGCAAAAATGGCAGTCAACCTTTGGAGGCGATTTTCGCTTGTTTTTCTTCTTTTTTTTTTCATAATTATTGATTCTAAAGGCATCTACACTCATATAGGTTTCTAACAGTATATTATATGAGCCATTTGGATGAGGAAAAGTCAAGTTTTAGCGGTTAAGAAGTGAAGTGTTGTGTTGGACGAGGCTTACATGAGAGGCTGTCGGGTTTTTTTGTTCTTACGTTTTTAAATGTTCAAGCTCTCCTCTTTTAGTCCATGGTCCATAGAGTAATTTCAGTCCAAATATAGGGAAGCTATCAAGATTGTTCATGAGGCAATAAATCAAAATTTCAAAGCGAGAGCTCATATAAACGATAACAATGAACATAGCAACAAGTTCATACGACAATAGCCAACATGAATCCAATACAATGAGCTCAACATAATGGGATGATCAATCATGAAAAGCACATAAGTATGAGAAAAGAAAGACGAGGTTCCATAAGTCTTACCTTTTGTCCTAAACTTAAATCCGAATACACTCTGAGTTTCCGAGTTGATCAACGGTATTAATTTCCTAAGCCAAACATAAGCTTTCATATCAAACTCTAAATCACATATATCAACATATTATTATAATCTTATAAGCATGAACTAAGTCTTACTTACCAAATGGTAGAGTGTATAACACCTAGATTCCCTTCTTGATTTTCTTTAAAGCTTGAACTTCAAAATGTGTATGTGTGTGTGGAGTGTGTTACAGCCGAGAGGTGAAAAGAGTGGTAATGGGGATGATGTTTTCAGTAGATTTTTTTCTTTCGGAGAGCAAGTGTCCATAAGGTTGCTCCATGCATTATTTATAATAGATAAATCTATGATCACTTGGCCAAGAGTTTTCTTGCATTAAAATAGGTTAGGATCCACCAAACATCATGGTTTCCAACACCAAATCCGGGAGCCACCATGCCCTGCAAATTTTCAGATTTGATTTCTTCTTCTTCTTCTTCTTTTTTTTTTTTTTTGAAATATTTAATATGGGCTGAAATTGTTGGGCTAATTTTGGGCCATTTCTTGGGCTCAAATGAAGTATAATTTGGCCGAAAATTCATGAAGAATTGGGGCTTGAACAAGCGGAATTATTTTGAGCGTACAAAACATATTTTGAAATTAAAATGTTTCTCGTTTTATTGAAATCAATTTTATTTATGAAATTGACGATTCAAAATTTTAATTAGAAAAATCTCGGGGTATTACAGACACCGTCTTTTGTTTTTTAGATGCACAAGAAATAATTTTAGATTGTAAACAAAATACATATCCAAATGTCTATTTTGGTCATCAACTGATCCAACCTAATAACTGTCTGTATATCCAACAAGTTTATTTTCTTTTTCCTTAACATATTTAATGCCAAGTTTTGCTGTACCTTAAAGATATCATAAAATTCTTTTTGTTGTTGCATAGTGTAATTTGCTCGGCTCATGCATAAATTTTAATATCGAATTGATTGAATAGACGATGTCTGGACGTGTATTTTTCAAATAAGTCAAGAAGCCAACTAAACTCCGACATGTCTTCGCATCCACTTTATATGCTCTATCGTTCAGTTGCAATTTCTCATTGACTACGAATGAAGTTGAAATTGGCTTGCAATTGCTCATCTGAAATTTTTTCAATAACTATTCAAGATTTTTTTCTTGAGAAATAAATATTTCTCCTTTAGACTGTCAAACTTGAATTCCAAGAAAATATTTCATAAGACCAAGATCACTCATCTCGTATTCCTCCATCATAGTTTTTTTGAATTTTTCCATCATTATTAAGTTTGTCCCTGTAAAAATTAGGTCATCTACGTAAAGACAGACAATAAGGAAGTTTTGCTCACCTTTTTTCTTCACTTATAATGATGGTTCACTTTGGCTCTTCAGAAATCCATTCTTTTGAAAATAGCTATCAATATTGCTATTCCAGGCCTAGGGAGCTTGTTTCAATCCATACAATGCATTCTTAAGTTGACAAACTTTATTCTCTTTTCCATCTACAACATAGCCTTCTGATTGCTCTACATAAACTTCTTCCTCTAACTCTCCAATTAGAAAAGCTGATTTGACATCTAATTAATACACTGGTAACTCCAGTTGTGCTGCTAGAGTTAGAACAATTCGTATTGTCTCCATTCAAGCAACGAGAGCAAATGCTTCATTAAAATCTACTCCTGGTTGTTGAGAATATTCTTTCGCTACAGAGTGGGCTTTACGTTTGTGAATTGAGCCGTCTTCCTTATATTTTGTCTTGTAGACCGATTACGCTTTTTCCTTGAGGAAGTTCCACAAGCTCTCGTGTCTTATTCTTTTCAATGCTGGTAATTTCTTCATCCATGGCATCTCACCATACTTCTTTCTTAGCAGCTTCTTCGAAAGTCTGCAGCTCATGGGAGAAAAATGCAATATCACATGCTTTATAGATTTCTCTTCAACTTTGTACCTTTCTTATTGGGCTTTCAAACTCCGGATATGGTCTATCACATGACTCTGATGAGCTAGAGCTTGGACTGGACCTCGAGCTAGTGCTTCCACTAGTACTTGGTTTATCTTCTTTCTTTGGTGAAGCAGAAGTTGGTCCAATCAAATATACAACTTTTGTTTTCATTTTTTCACTTTCCTCCCAATTCCATGGCTACTTTTCATAAAAAAATAACATCTCGAGAAATAATGAATTTCTTTGTTTTAGGTTCTAGTAAACAATACCCTTTAGATTCGTCACCATAATGAACAAAGATGTGTTTCTCGCCCTTCTTATCGAATTTTTCTCTTTTCTGAGAAAAAATGTTCAAATAAGCAATGCAGCCAAACACTTTAAGATAGTTTACTTGAGGCTTTCTTTAATCCCATGCTTCATATAGAGTTTTATTTGGAACTGCTTTTGTGGGTAAGCGATTCAAAATATAGAATGCTACATTTATAGCTTCTGCCTAAAAACCTTTCGATAGTCCTTTGCTTGCCATCACGCTTCTAGCCATTTCGATAATTGTACGATTCTTTCGCTTTGCCACTCCATTTTGTTGTAGACTGTTTTGAACTGTCATTGTCAATGAATTCCTTTTTCTTTACAAAGTTTAAGAAGTATTTTCCAATAAATTCACCTCTTTAATCTGTTCCAAAAATTTAGAAAATGCTTTTGACTTCTGCTTCAATATATAGACCCACATCATTCTAGTGTAATTGTCAATAAATAATAGAAAGTACATGTTATCGTTTAGAGATAGCGTCTGTGTTGGTTTACAAATATCAACATGTACTATATTGAGTGGAGTTTTGGCTCTATATGATATTTTTGAAAAAGGTAGACGATGCATTTTTTCAAAAATACATCATTCACATGTTTCACCACGATCTGAAATATTTGAAAGGCCAAATACCATATTTTTCTTTTTCAACAAACTTAAACCTTTATATTTCAAATGTCCATACCTCAAATGCCAAAAATTGTAATCTTCATCAGTTGTACTTTGAAGAAATATTTTCTCAGTTAATGGCAAATTAAGAAGGAACACTTTATTGGAACTCATCTTAATTTTAGCCATTGTTATATTCTTTTGCTTGTCAACGATGTCACACTGGTCATTATTGAACTTCACTTTGTAATATTTTTCCAATAGCTGACCAACACATAACAAATTCTGAGCCAAGTCAAGCACATAGTACACATATTTAATTATATTCGTGTTACCTTCTTTAGTTTGCACTGCAACTGCTCCTATTTCGATAATTTTATGTGCTTTGCCATATCCAAATTTCACCTTAGATGAATATGATTAATCCAAATTCACAAATATTTTCTTATGTCCACACATGTGATTACTACAACCACTATCTACATACCATATATTCTCAAAATTTTGTTGAGAATTCAAGCATGAATAGAATACCTTATCAGTATCTAGAAAGTTGGCTTCTTTTTTTTCTCCATCTTTACACTAGCAATTTTCTTTAGAATGATTTGCATTTCTGCATCTTTTGCACTTAAATTGGCAATCTTTTGTGTTGTGGCCATTTTTTCTGCATATTCAATAATACAAATTTGAATTTTGATTAAAAATTTCTTTGAATAAAATTACCTCATTTTCCTCGTCATCGAGCTTGGAGGTTTTGATATCTACCAAGCCCTCTTTCATGTACACCTCTTTGGGTTGGGCCACTTTTTCTTTCACCGTCCCTTTTCTTTTCTTGCCCTGAAATATTGGTCTTAACTTGGAAAGCTTGCTCCAAATTTTGGCTCGTAAATCTACTCATTCTTTTTTTATGAGCTTCTAATGAACCCATAAGTTCATCCACTGATAATTTTGATAAATCTTTGGATTTTTCTATTGTAGCAACTATGTGCTCGAATTTCGTCGGCAAACGCTGTAAGACTTTTTCAATAATTTTTCGATCTTCAACAGTACCACTATATCCTCTGATATGATTGGCTACTGTGAAAATTCTAGAAAAAAATTCTTGCACATTTTCTGTATCTTTCGTGGCTAGATTATCAAAATCTCATCATAAATTTTGCAAATTTATGGAGAAAACTTTTTCATTACTTCTGAATTGTTTTTTCAGAGTTTCCCATGCATCATTTGATATTTTTGCACTCATAATGCAATGAAGAATAGATTGACCCACCCGTTAATGCATAAAGGATAAGGCTCCTGCATTTTTGGTCTTATTCTCTGTATGCTCTGTGCCTTCACTACTGTTAAATTGGCTTCTTTTTCCAGAATATATGTTTCATACCCCTCTTCAACTATATCCAAGAGTTCATGGGACACAAACAATGTCCCCAGTAGGATACTCCATAATTCATAATTTTGTGCTACAAAGATTGGAACACCTTGTTGGGAATATGTGAAAGTAAGTTCACTATTGTTCATCGAAGCCATTTTTCTTTTATATATGAATGAATATCAGACCGAGGTGGCTCTGATACCAAAAATATGTTGGGTGTGAAATGAAAGAGAGAATAATAAAATGGAGGCTAATATATATCAAAATGCAATATTACAAAACTTTTCCCAAAGTTCACGCAATACAACATGGGAATCTCTCTCTTTTCTAAACTTAAAAAATGCTCTGAAAAATTGCCTAACATTTGGCTCACACCATGCTCTTTTTGCCTGCATATTTACAGCAACAAGCATACATACTTATAGAGCTCCAAAGTCGGTTCAAATGTATTCCTATTGGCTGAAAATGGATGGGGGTTTAAGGAGTCTTAATGACTCACAAAATTAATATTAAACTAACAAATGTTTGGCCATAATTAAGGTAATGTGGCTGCAACATTTTCCAACAATTTTTTTGCTTCCCAATTAAGAATTACAAATTACTATTTTAACATGCCGCACTTCTGCAGTCATCAGGTTTTTGATAGCCTCTGAATCAATTTAGTAGAATAGAAGCTTAGAGAATAAATATTGAACTATGACCATGCTGTATGGCATCAGAATTAATCCACATAATTTAAATGCAGCAGGCAAAGTTGTGTCCGTTCCAACTTGCTATACCTTGAAATAAATAATAATTAACTTGCTTCACTACATAAAAATCTTCATGACCTATCACCTATGCCATATGGTGTTTAGTTGAAGTATATACCAAATCGAAACAGAAAAAAATGATTATCTTGCATTGGAGTGCTGATACCTATGATTCAGAGGGCAGGAACAAGGCCACATTAGCAAGAATGCCATGTCAACAATAAAAAAAATTGCCACATCCTCACACGTGTCAGACATTAGTTTTTTGGGAGCAAAATAGGGTCATTTTGGTAAAGGTATTACTATTTAATATCTATTTACTTTAAAACAAAAAAAAAGAAAAAGGAAAAATAAGGGAAAAAGAATCAAAACCTCAACTATTCTAGAAGATTTCACACTTTAAAAACTTCCAAAAGAAAGGAAAAAATTTAATGAAACCAAACCTCCTCTTGAAAAAGCCCTAGATTGTTCTTGCAAATTAAATAGCAAAAATCTAATGCCGTCGTTGCTGCGCTTTCGTGAACCATCAAAGAACAATGGGCCCCCTCCTGAATATGGTGAGTTTATCTGTGTAACTTCTGAAAAGTTTTAAATAAAGTTTTAGTTTTATGGTCTTAACTTTTATTCAAGACAAAATACAGTGATCCTAGGAATCTTTTTGAAATCGGGTGAGGTTATTTATTTATTTGTTTTTTTATTGTTTCTCTAGACACAAAGCTAGTTTTTTTTTCCTTGAAAAGAGGTGAGATTCTGCTTTGGTGGTCCCTCTATGCTGTTGAAAGATTCTTCCTTTTTGTTGTATTTATGTGTGGTTGCTGAAAGATTTATGTGTAGTGGATCTATGTTATTTGAATTATTTATTTATTTATTTAATTTTTTTTTATATTTGATTGTGGATTTTTGACTAATAGCTTACTGTCTGAGTTTGATGTTTTTGCTTTTTGGACACTATTTTGATGCATTTAATTTTTTTTTTTTTTTTTTTTTTTTTTTTTTTTTTTGTGTATGTGGTGGTCCCATATGTCGATGTTGCTTGCAGAAAACACAAGCTCTATAATGCTTGCATTTTATAATGGAGAGAGGTTAGTGCACTCTCCATTACCAAAGTGTGTTGATGGTTCATGTTGTAAGATAATTTTTTGAAAGATGCGGTGGTTATGACATGTTTAAATTGTTTGTTTGATGATCTGAATTTAAGTAGACCTAGAAAATCTTAAAAAAAAAAGTGTCTTCAGACTTTCATACATTAAGAAACGATGTTGAGCTTAAGATGCATGTTAGACTTGAGGCTAAAGAAAGAGAAGTCATTATTTATCTTAAAGCATATGCATATATTCCTAAAGAAACACCTCAACAAACCTTATACAACCAAGTACACAACCAGATACACAAACTGGGGACCTTGGTAGCAATTTTGTAGACTGTGATTGAAGTATATATGAGGGCATGGAGTGTGAGATGGGCAGTGATAGTAAGAGTGAGGATAGTGATTATGAGGTTGATTTAAATGTAAATGATGATGATGTATTTTATGAACACTTTATTGATTCTAATGAAGAGCGAAGAGGAATTTATGAGCCTAGTGATGCAAGTGAAAGGTATGGAGGGATGAGGCAATATGATAATACTGAAAAACACATTAAGGGGGATTTTGAGAGTAATAGTGAGGATGACATAGCTTGGGGCAGTGAAGCTTAGTTAAACAGGAGGGGTGCGTCTGATGGAGAGCAAAATAGGCCTTCTGCGCCTTGTGTTTAATTCCAAAAAAACCATTCACTCCTAGGTTTGATATTGGGATGAAGTTTAGAGATAAAATAGAATTTAGAAAAGTTATTTACGCAGAGGCTGTGCAAATCCTTGAGATGAAAAATTAAAAAAAAAAAAAAAACAGTCAGAGGGTTTATTCAAAATGTGAGGTGATGGGGTGTGAGTAGAGATTACATGCTTATAGGATCAAGGATGAGTCAACTTTCCAAATACAAACCTATCCCCCTTGTCATACTTGGAAGCCTAGTTATGAAGTAAGTAATTTGAAATGAAGCAACATGGCATTTGTTTTTCAGTGTGGCAAAAAAATCCCCAAAACAAAACCCAATTGCACCTAATTGAAATCCACCTAAGCTAAAATCATTAAATTCAAGTCCAATGGACTAAAATTGATAATTGTTTGTGAAGGCCTGGACTCAAATTAAAATTTGCAATTCTCAATGGACCAGAAGGAGTATAGGCCAAAGATAAGGAACTAAAACTGCAAATTTCCCCTAATTCTACCATTGAAATGTTGAGATGTTGTACATTACTCGACTTTCAAAGAAAATGAGACAATAGCTAACAAGATGTTATTGTAAGAGGGAAAAATAAATAAATAAATAAAAGAATCTGATCAAATTACACTTTTACACTTGATTTATGTCATTCACTTTGATGGTATTGCGCTCGTTACGGTGTTTAGTTACGTATACTTGTGATGAAAGTCACTACAATATAATTAGTGGAAAATCAGTGAAATCTAAAATCATAACAAAGTCAAGAAAGGCTACAAAGCAATTAAAAACAAGGGGGCTCCTCCCCTTTACAAGTACATCAACTGATCGAGATTAATTCAAAGAGTGGTTAATTAAGGAGTTAATTAATCTGAATGATTTACTAGATCATTTACTAATTAAATTGCTAAGGACTTGCAAATCCATGGCTAATTGGTTGGTGATCCAAATGGTCACACTCAAACGCCAAAAGGGGCGAGATTATGTCATTTATGAATGTTGTAGACTTTAACAAAGTGTTAGATAAAGCAAACAATTAATTAATATGATTACGTAATTAATCCGAACTTTTATCTATGTGTTAGATGAAGGTACCAGCTAATGAATAATTAATTGATGGACTTGATTAATTTTTTTTTTTTTAGAGAAACGATCACATTCTATTATACATCAATATTATTGTTAGAATATATTTTAAAGATCAAATATATGACTAAATACAATTGAAATAATTCAAACTACCATTTTGGTGGACAAAGACTACCATTGGGTAAACAAACACCCACACGTTGTTGGTGAGACTCGAACCTTGCACCTCCATTATAAAAATATGGAGGCCATGTCATTGCATCCAAATGACGATAGTATGGACTTGATTAATTTAAGGAGTTAAATTACTCCTATCAGACAAATTGTTTGTTTTATTGAGCCCACGGGATGGATTAGTCCAAGAAGAAGAGAATTAAACTTCGTTGGACACATTAAATTTAGGCTCAGAATTAATTAATTAGAAGAGTCCAAGTTAATTAATTTATCTCTTGGGCTTGGAATTATATATATATATATATATGGATAAATTAGGATCCTTCATATATCATTAAGTGAACTTAGGTACAAAAAAGAGTAGCCCCGATCTTGGAATTAATGAATTGGAGGAGTCCAAATCAGTTTTTCTCTCTCATGGGCTTGGCAGTAAATTAATTGGAGGGTTCCAGAAGATTCCTACAAATTAGAAGAAAAAGAGAAATTCTAATTTGTGCAGGAAATTTCAAAGATGTTGGAGAAAAAGAGGACTTCTAGATTGAGTAGGAATGGGGATAGTTGTAGGAAGCTTTCTATACATATAATCTACCTTGCTACATAAAATACAAGACTTATAGTTCTTGATGGGACAATGGCCTCTGTATCCCTTGAAGTCTAACATATTTATCAAAACATTCTCTGGAGATAGATAAATTATTATTACACCTCCTACTATTAAGTTCAACTAATGCATAATGACAATTATATCCCTTGGAATGGTGGATAATTACAATTCCACCCTCTTGTCCAAGGGGTCTACTTGTATGATTCATGAGTTTTAGCAGGTGTAATTATAATTATGTGTCAAATGAACTAACAATAGAGGATGTAAACTAATTATTCAAACTTTAGCAGTGTTTTGATAGTTAATTCAAACCTCACAAGGCATTGAGGTAATTAACCGTTTTTGGATATGGGATAACTAGAAGATGAAAATTATTCATCTCTTTTACTTTCTTGGATTTTTCTCCATGTTTTCAAACCAAGATTTGTTCTCTTTTAGTTGTATATAAATCTCCATACATGCTCATATATTATAGCAGGTTCTCATGTTCTGGTGAATTGAGAAATCCTATAATCTATTTTAGTGTGGACTAGGATTTAATTTTGGAGAAGAATCAAGTCTAGAACATGACCTCCATGAATGGCTCCTGGAGTCTTTAATTATTAAAGAAAAACTCAAAATTTCAATTTTTGTTGCGTTTTATTTCATTTAAATGCCATGTACATATGGCGGGAATCTTCACCCCACTATCGATTCCTTAAACTTCATATCCCTCAACGTCTATATTTGCACAATGTATGCAAGACATCATGACTGAGATGGGGCACTGGGGGAACAACTTGTAAGAAATGCTTTGTTCACACAAATTTTCCAGTGTCTGCATAAAAAATTATAAGAGAAGAAAATTATGTTACAAACAGAATTCAAAGAGAATTACAATCTAGGTAAATAAAATCTTTTAACTATGAAGATAATTAAATTAATTAAATTAAAGGTGCAAAGCCCCTTTAATTTCCTTGTTCTTTCTACAAAACTTTATATTTGGAATTTGGATTTAAGATTTGAAACTTGAAGTGGACTCTAAGCTTTAAGATTTTCCTTGAGCATGACTTCGTCTTTAAAATGCTAATTCAAGGGCTTTCACCTTATTTTTAAATGAAATTTAAAATTTGATGAGTTTCTCGACAAATGCCTTGACCTTTTGCTTGAATATTGTGGATCTTTTTGCACTTGAACTTGAAACTTAAATAATTTTGCAATAGGATCCTTTGCTCTATCCTCTTTAAGTGTCATATCTTCCTCTAATAATATTAATTCGAGGGCTTTGGAGCCTGATTACAAATCAAACGCCCAAATTCGAAGAACTCTGTGACAAACATCTTGATCCTTGCTTTGAACGTTGTAGATCTCATTGAACTTTGCATAGAGATTCTAACACGTCCTTCAACTCTTCTTTGACTTGGATGACTTGTTATGTGTGTTGAATGAGCTATAGAGCACACCTTTACATAGAGGCTTGAGCTTAAGACCCATATCCCACTTGGACTTCTTTGATATTATCCAAAGACTTGTAATTCTTTTGGATAATTTTCTTTTAAATTTGATATTATACAAAAGAAAATATCAAACTAATGCCCTAATTTGATTGGTTCACATGCCACATGTCATAATGTGATTGAATTGAGATTTGTTGATTATAAACTTTGATTTGATTGGCTACAACACCTCATCTTGACACTTAGCAATATTTGATTTGCTCCAAAACTGAACATTTGAGCATTAATTAAAATTGATTATTTATCTTTCATAGTTAATTTAGTAAATCCCAAAATAACAAAATAGAAATTTAAATCGATAACTGGTGCACTATTTTCTTTGTGTCTCTTGCTAATTGGACGAAAATTAATTTGTCTACAAATGCCCCTTACTTCAAGACTTGGTGAAGAATACACGGAATGTTAGTTAGAGCAGGGACTTGATGTACTTGAAAATTTCCCTTAAGCATAGTTGAGGGAGAACTATTTCTTTTTCCATCAAATTATTGAACAAGTTTCATCAATCCTCACAACTAAGGCCAGACTACTATATTAAGGAAACACAGTGACATTAGCATAATCCTTAAAATCTCACTCCACATCTCTTCTCATCATTGAATTTCATTAAGGAAGGAAAATGCTTGTGCCCTCAAAACATGTTTTTTCAGTATTCTTTCCTTTATGAGCTCTACTTTAGTTCTGGTTATAACTGCAAATATGAAACCTTGAGTTCAAGTCACTCTGTAACAACATATGAAATTGCTTATTACTTAAATGAAATTTAGCTTCCACCTAATAGAAATCAAGTGGAACTCAAAACTTTTATTCAAACTTGAAATTACTGATTTCCTATCCTCACAGTCATTTAACCAAAAGCATTGGGTGCAAATCAAAATGAAAAAGAAAACATGGAATGAGACTAGAGATTCGACTAGATGTTTTATCTTCTTTTGATTCTTGATTTGTTAAAAATCAATTGCAATATTTTTGCCAAATTGAAACAAAAATAATTTCAAGATAAACATGGCAAAAGACTCTGAATTTGGTAAGGTGTTTTCCCTTTGTGAGATCTAAATTTGACGAAATCCACTGAGATAAAACAAAGAAGAATAAAGTCAGATTTTACTTTTTTATTGAGATTCGACTTCAATTAGGACCTCTTTTCCACTTGAAATCAAATTAGGCTTTCCGAAGGGGTG
>JACFYI010003352.1:451500-472047 GCA_014898755.1 Handroanthus guayacan | reverse complement strand
AATATTTTTTTATTTAATTGGTGTAAGATTTTGGTTTAAATCAAAAACTTGTATATTTATTCATAGTTGAAATTTCAAAAAATATTTTGGAACAAAAAAATTAAATAGATTTTTGAAAATATAAACATTTTCAAAAATAGAAACTTGGGCTCTAATCTATAACAAAATCTCAATAGTAGCTAGCTAATCCCAAAAAACTTCTTACTTTAGAGACATTTTTTTGCTGTTTTCAATTAGTTACACTCCATCCTTACATACAGTGAGCCCCAAGAAGGTTATATTATCCAACCAAAGCTCATATTTTGCTGAGTTTGGTGTATAACTTGTGCTGTCGTATGGTCTGTGGCACAATACGTAAGTGTTGTGCATGATCTTCCTCATTTTTTAGTACACCAAAATGTCATCAATCAAATAACTACAAATTAATCCAATTAAGGATGGAAAATTCAATGCATCATGCCTATAAAGATTGCTAGAGCATTGCTACGCCCAAATGGCATGACATGAATTCAAAATGAGCATCTCGGGAGTTGAATGCAATTTTGGGAATGACTTCATTCCTAACATTTAATTGATAGTACCCTTTGTCGGAGGTCAAGTTTATAATACACTTGTGACTGTTGCAACAAATCAAGCAACTCATCACCGTGAGGTAAGGGATACTTACTCTTAATGGTCATTGAATTCAATTTTGGATAATTGATGTATATTGTAAGAGAATCAGTTTTCTTTTTAACAAATAGCACAAGTTTTTCCCATAGAGATGTGTTAGGCCATATATATCTGTTTTCTAATAAATCTTGAAGTTGCTTTTTCAACTCCTTCAACTCTACCAAAGTCATTCAATGAAGAGTATTTGAAAATGACTCTACTCCTATTATTGTTTCAATCACGACCTCGGGCTCTCTATCAAGTAGGAGTGAATTCAAACTTTCAGAAAAATCTCAAGGAACTCATTAACTACGAGCAGTTCTTCAAGTATTTTTTCTTATCCTTTAGTTTATTAATGATATAAGCAACAAATACTAGTGCCCTGTCTTTGATCGACCTTTTGGCTTCTATAACTGAAAGAAGAGGTATAGCTTCAGATAATTGCTTGACCATATTAGACTTAAGGAAATTTTCTCTTGGCAAAATTATCTCCTTTGTAAAGCAATTCAATTGAGCTTGGTGGTGGAATAACAAGTCCATTCTTAATATTACATCATAACCTCGAATTGACAATTCAATTAAGTCCCCTCAATGTTCCTTACCTTGAATTCTAACATAGCATGCCTTAATAACACAATTGGTAATGAAGCTAGTTCGCATAGGTGAACTAACCTTAAAATCATATGATAAGAATTCAGGCTAGGGGATATGAATGAAAGAGCAGCCCCAAGATCATGTAAAGCTTTACAAGAAAAGTCAAGAATGCAAATCATACCTCCCTCTGCTGTAATTGGATCCACGTCTACCTCGTCTTTGAGTGCATCTGCCCTAGCATGCACCCATGGTCTCCCAACTTGTCCAACTAGAGCTTTATTTCTTGCTCATGAATTATTAGATATTGCGTTCAGGACTTGGGGCAATCTTTGCTAAGATATTGCTCACAACACAAGATATGCACTTGCCTAATTTCTTCTCGCAGGGAGCCTCCATATGTCCTTTAATACCTCAATAAACATAATTATTCTTTCCAGTTTCGCTATGTTGTGGGGCTTTCCTCCTCAGTTTGATCCTTGATTGTTTTGCTCTATGCTGAAAATGTTACAACGAACCTCCAAGATCAGTGGCTTTGTTCATATGAGTGATCTCAGTGATCTTCCTAATTTCCCCAATCTCAAATTCAATAGCTAAAGCTTTATTCACAACATGTGGGTAGTCTCCAATATCCACTGCATTAATACTCAACGAATCTCCATTTTGAGTCCTTGTACGAACCACTTTGTTTTTCTTACCTCATCATTCATGATACGAGAAGCATATTTCATCTATCAGGCAAAGTCAACTTAATATACTCCTATGGGAAAACTCTATATTAGGTCTGTAAATTTGCTTTCTCAAGCATACTTTACCGCTTTTTGGACAAACTTGTCCATATATTTTGTTATAAAATTTGCTCATGTTACTGGTGGGTAATTCTTATGCCAAAATTGTTCAATCAAATTGTATCAACGACTTGTTACTTCTTCCATAAGAAAGACAACATATTCAACCTTTTGCTTTTCCTCCCATCCCATGATTCGAAACAACTTCACAAGTGCTTGAATCTAAGCCATTACTTTATGATTGTTAGGCCCCCCAATGAATTTTGATAGGTTGAATCATAGAAATTGATCTAAATCTTATCTTTTATTTTAATTTCTCACAAGTTGAATGGAGAAACTCCCCAAGCTTGCTACTGACAAAAACTATGTGAATTGTTCCTACATGTTAAACATTTGGCGCACTCCTTAATTGAAATCTTCATGATTTGCCAGTGGATTTTGGGGGTGGTAAGCTCAGGTTCTTTAGTTGCTTGTTGTTCTCGGCTCTATGCCTCACATGATTGTGCTTTTGTGGCACCTACTTAGCATTGTGCGGATTGAGCACATGATCAGCTACGAGGTGATTCGTGTGATGCCATTATCTATATATAGGCAAAACTCCTATGTTATTGATAACATCTTATGTTGTTCAATAAAAAGTCAACAAAATTATGATGTTATCATACCTAACTATAGCCTAAAAGCATTCAATTTGATCCAATAATTGGCAAAATACCTCATACCATCAAATTCACACTAGCTCATAACTAGGCTTTAACACCACCTCTATGGCAACTCTATCGAGAAAATCCTGTCTCTCAAGCGGGGTGCACCAATGCCTAGGCTGAATATCAAAGATCCGATAGATACTCTGATGGACATTACCAATCAGTCAATTATAGTGTCATCATCGACTTAATTAATTTTAAGCAACAAAACATAACATTGTTAATCAACAATATCATGACTTTGTACAAACTTAACATTCTCGAAAACTTATCCTCAAAACATTAGCATGCCACTCATAACTATTTCACAACTAAGCCAGTGCAAAATGTTATTCAATACAAGAATATAACTTAACCTATTAATTACGCTCAAACCTGCCACAAGCCTACTCTGCTAATCTAGGGCATAGAATAGAAAAATATTGGTCATAAGAAGAAATGACATAGTGAGACCATTTACATATTAACATAATAAAATCACTAATAGAAATATAAATGTTGAAAGAAATATAAAGTATAACCATACATGCTATTATAAGTTTCATGAGAAAAATATAGTTATTAAAAGGCAATAATGATAATAGGTAACGAGTAATAAGCTGTCAATCACTTTCCAGCATTTTGTCTATCGAAAACAAATAAAATAGAAAATCCTTATGCCTCCCTTGCTGAGGGATGGCATAAAACCAACTTGACTCAATTAATCAATTAATAGACATGCCCCGTGCCTGAGTCAATATGCAAATCGAGTCCCTGTACAGCTAACCTACTATTATACATAAAACTAGACCCTATAATATGATATTAATACTAATAAGGACATATTGACACAATCCATTTTACCTGGTAGGCCCTATCTGTTCGACCCTGGGAGTGACTTTATCATGGGTGTTCCAAGGATGTCAATTATTATAGTAATCAAAATTTCATATCAACTCATAAAACAATTTAGTTTGAAACCTCAATGTGGACACATAATATGAGAGATCATGCTTTAATAAATTCATAATAAACCCCTCGTATTACATGTAAAAAACAAGTATGCAAAGATAATTTATATATCTAAATTGCACCTATAACCAGATGGTACGACAAGATCTCATAAAATTATCACAAGGGTAGTTGTACAAGATATTACACACACACACACATACACACACACACATATTCTAGCCTCAACAATGAAAGTCTATTGTATGTTGGCTCTCCCACTAGACTGGCCAATATGTAGCAATCACTTGACCTCTCATGGTGCCTCAATTGTCTCTCTACCTTGTCATATATATGTTAAACCATAATTAATTTAAAAGGTCTTAGTTAAGGCTAATTTAGGTAGAATAGATTAGGCAACATTTAGGGTTTGTGATTAGGTATTTTGCACATGATTTCAAGTATCAAAGAGAAACTTAACAGTGGAAACAACTTGAAATTTGAGAACAAAATGCGGATTTGAATTCAACACGAGGAAAACTACAAAGTGATCGTATTGAAGTCGAGCACATATTGGATGGTTTGACCAACATTGACCGGAAGTGAATGTTGTTGACTCATGGACCTTTGCTAAGCCATGTAAAAGGACTTAATGCCAAAAATAAAACCCCTAGGTCAATTTTGGTAAATTGTATATTGTTTGAAACTAATTTAATAAAGAAGGTTTATTTTTCAAGAAATAACGTCTAAATTTTAGAACAATTAACCAAAATAGAATTCATTAAAATTTAAGGTGAACAAAGTACTTTTAGTGTCTTACAAAAATGTTAGAATAAGATAATTGAAAAAAATTAGAGTCAAATGGAAGTTGAGCTGTCAGAAATAAACTTGATGTCGTTGGTGAAGCGGGCACGTGTTAGTGCGAATTTCATTAGCTATGCTAAGACAAATTATGATTTTAAAATTTCTGGGAACTCTTATGTAGTACACCGATCCAAAACGAAAAGATTCAACCAATTTGGTTAACAAATGCTTGAGATACGAAAGTCCAAACTAAACTATTGAAGTAGCTTGAATCTAGAAATTTTGAAAATTTAGATAAGTAATGCTGATTTTTGAATAATTTTCAGGCACAAATACCTTAATAGCCTGTGGTTGAAAATTGAATTTAGATACATCAAGAGATTCTCTACATCATAAGGATCAAGTTGGTATCAAGTATATAGAATTTCAACATCATATGAGAAAGAATAACTAAAATTGACTATCTGGAAAGTTTAAAATTTGGGAATCCGAAAATTTTCTATGTCCAAAAGGTTAATTGAGTTAGTGACTTTTAAGCTTTACATATTTCGATCTATAGATTATTTGACCTTAATCCAACACAAATTTGTTCCACATATGTCAAAGAACAAATGTAATATATGATCTCATAACTATCCTCATGGAATATATGGATCTACTCAACAAACACGGCTTGTCAGTCATCTTACCAGATTTTTTAGAATTTGTTCAATCCAAACTTATCAACTAACCAACTTCGTGCTCAATTTCGAAGCTTAAACTAACTTTGATTTTCACTCTAATGGATTCTAGGGATAGCTAAAACTGAAGGAGCCATTTGGTACCACAACATTGGATAGCTAGTTATGAAGCGCTAAAGTTGGCTAATTGATCAGTATTGGCTGGTCGTAGGCCTACTTTCATGAGGAACTTTTCTCTACAATTTTATGAAAATTTAACGAAGTTTCTTGTCAGCTCAGAATCTCTACAAGATGCTAATGAGATATGAAAGCTTGTTGAAGATGAAGGGGTCTATATATGGCAAGAAATTCAACCAAAATTGATGCCTTCAAAATCTAAATAGTGAGTTTTGTATATCAAATTTCAACACTTAGCTCATTACTCAGGAAGCATAATGTTTAAGAAAGGAAAACGTTCTTTTTTACAGAAATTATTTTTGTAATATAAAAGTATTATTTGGATATTCATTTTTGGAATAAATGTATAAAAAGGTCAAATATTTAGATTTAATTGATATTTAAACCAAATACTTGTATATTTATTCATAATTGAAATTTTAAAAATAAAGAATAAAAAATTTTTGGATTAGGTTGAATCCAATATGTTTTTAAAAAAAGGAAAATTTTCCAAAATGGGAAACTTGGGATGAAACTTGTTGTGATCATAATTAGGGTGATATTACCAGCATTCTAACCATCTTAAAACTTATTTATACCCTCTAATTATGAATTTTATAATTGCATCTAAACATTCCTCAATTATAGTATCCTCCTATAATTTACTGGAGGCTGATATTAAAATTCTATTTATAGCTATATGACTTACAAACCTATAAAATTGCCTCAACAAAAGTTGTAATTACTTAGATCCAACTTAATATTAAATTGGGCTATTGCAATTAATTTTTTTCACAAATTAATTCTCCCTATGCCCTTAAAAAAAATCATTCAATTGATTTAATTCATTTTAACTCCTTAAATTAATTAAGTCATTTAAATTGATTAATCCAATTAATCCATTTTTTTCATCTAATTACTTTAGATGATATTATCTAACTATTAAATAATAGTCTATACAAATGTGAAGGTTCTTAGGCATTTGTGTTTGACCCCTTAGGTTCAACAATTAATTATTCATGGTCTTGCAACTCCTTGCAATTTAATTAATGGATAAGTAAATATATTTATTATTCCAATTAATTAAACTCTTTTAATTAATCTCTCTTGAATTGATCTCACCCAATCTTCACAGATGCCTATATAGATATTATTATCTACATTCAGAAAGCCGTATGCTTTGGAAAATGCTTGTACAGTATGAGAAGGGGTTTTCATTAATTAAAAAGACATCTTGCAGCAAGGATACAAAGCCCATTCAATGCGAAGACTAAAGTGTGTGAACGCTTTCACTAATGAGTACCATGTAAATGCAATTCTTACATTTCCTACGTCCCGATTGAGGCCTAGAAATAAGATATTAGTTGATTCCTAATAGCCTCAATAACTATGTCTATTCTAATTATTGATTTCAAGCCACTTCAACTTTGGAAACTTTTTCTCAAATTGTCATACTGCCTAAGGTAAGGATTTTTAGAAACGAACATCACAGAAAAAATAGGAGATCAAGTCATTTAACACTTTGAGCACAAATTATTTGTTGATGCTCACAACCCTCATGCATAAGTAACTTAAGCCCAAAACTTACCCCATGCGACCTAGCATGTTGTCCATGCAAACATCATAGCATAAGCATTAATATACAAGATTACCATGGAGCCTCAAATCTAAAGACTAATTATATACATTATTGCAAGTATGAGAGTGTTTATTATTGACGAAACACTATGGCGACTTTATGAAGTTCTCAATCGAAGTCACACAATGAATTTGCTCTCAAACAAGCACTCACTAATGTGCACTAATGTCTCTACACTAATTGCTCATGAAATAGGGTGTACTCCAACTTCTGGAGCATGCATCATTAGCGCAACTCTATCGACATTAATTTCCACTTAGCCCCAATGAATGGAAAAGTCCATGCATAAGTTACTTGACCACAATGAATGCCCCCGAGCAAACAATTACATGGTCAGGATGAGTACTTATACATAAGGCAATCACAAAATCTTCAGTCAAAGGACTAATTATATGCATTATTATAACCTAGAGAATTTTCATTGTCGACAAGTCACAATGACTATCTTTTGGATTTCTCTAGTCTAAGTCTTTAGTGAACTTGTTCCATAAAGGGCACTTGCTAATATGCACCAATATCTCAACATCATTTGCCTATGAAACAAGATAAATCCCTATTCTTTGGAGTATACAATATGTCTATCTAAATCTAAGATGTCCTCTTATAAAAAATTCTATGACTTGGAATATTTGATGATGATAACCATAGGGACATATTTCATTATGAGCTAATCGTAGACACACACTATGTTCCATTGTCTATTATGATCGTAAGGACTTCATCCAAATACAATACCAAATGTAGAGATATAAAATTGTATACAATGAAAATAGTCATTTATTATGTATTGATAAAATAATATCATTTTTAGAGCAATTTTACAAGCCTAATTGGCTGTGGACCCTATTCCAAAACTTTCATACTAATCTAATCGGCTTGTTGGGCATTACTCCAATAAAAAGACACTAAAAAACAATTTAAAAACAGATAAAAATATAGAAAGGACACAAAAACATAAAAATAAAGTAGTATTAAATTGTCATTCGTCTAAAACTAGCATTAAATTCATATAAAATATGCTAGAGTAGTGCTCTACAGCTAATAGATTTTGGCTTGTAAAACTGCTCAAGCATAAACGATCTTATTTTTCCAATATGAATTATATGGCCATTTTCTTAATATTTTTGAATATTGTCTCATCAACAATAAATATGGAAGAAGTCCTCTAAAGCATATAAGACTATGAGGCTAGGTCACTCTTATGATGGTGATCATGAAATTAGTCTCTACAATTCTTGATCTCAAATTTTTCAAGTTATAGAATCTTTGACATGAGGACAGTTTAGATTCAAATAGACTTGCACTAACAATGCATAATTCAAGGAGTTGAATTATTGTCTTATTTCATGGCATTCATTGTGGTTGACACTAGTGCATGTTAGTAGGTACTTGTTAGAGAACAAGTTCACCAAAGACCCGACATAATGAAATCCACGAGATAGCCGTAATGGCAATTGGTGATGGAACATTATATATCTAACGATAGTACATATTATTAGTCCTTAGATTTGACGAACCATAGTAACCTTGTGGTGGGTCCTTATTCTTTGATGTGTGTCTCAACCATTTTCGAGTGGGTTGCATGAGATGTACATTGGGGACAAGCTATCTAAGCGTAGATCTTTGTGAATTTCAAGATAGGATCCATTTTCTCATCTTGATAAACGAAAAGATCTCCTATGTTTTTCCATGATGACTGAATTCAAGAAAATCCTTACGCAAGGTGGTGTGTCGATTTGAAAAGGAGTTTTCAAAATTTAATTCACAAACGAATCGATTATTAAGAATCGAGGCATAGTTATTAGGCTAATAGGGATGCCAAAAATATCTTAACTCTAGTTTGCAATCAGGAGATGGATAATGTAAGGACCGTATTTGCACGGGATGCGTAGGTAGGTGAGGTTCGTACCATAATTAATTCACCAATAAATTGGGCTCCATAGGCTTGTAGTTAGACATCGACTATGGAGATTGGGTTCTATTGAATTAGTAGATATTAATTCTATGAGTGATTAATCAAAATGTCTAATTAATTGTAAATCGTAAAAATTACAAGTCCCTGTCTAATTAATTGATGAATCTAATGGACCACACACTTTTCTTGAATAAGTCATGAGATGAATTTAATGGACATTCTCTAATTACAATAGAGAAAATCACCTAAATTAGATTTAGGCAACATAAAAGAAATTTTGACTAAAAGTCAAAATGTTTAACCAAAGTCAAAGTTGGTCTTTTTAGATAGATTAATTTAAAGAGTCAAATTATTCTAATTAAATTAATTATTAATTTGATTCAATTAATTTCAATAGTTGAATTTAATTAATCCAAAAAGAAGAATTATATAGGAGGGAATTTTAAAAATGCAATTGACTAGTTGGAGGCCATGTGACAACTTTAATTAATTGTTAATTAAAATACCATATGGATATATCCAACTTGGATGCCAAATGGACCAATAATATTTGAAGAGAATAATCTAAATTCTTCCCTCCAAAATATCTAGCCACATAAGCATGCCAAATGGGATGTAAGTGGTTCCCCATCTCCACGGGAAAAATATATTGTACCCCCCTATATTATGGCAAAAGGGAAGATTACCCCCTTGTATTTTTTAACTGCAACATACCCCCCTATATTTTGGAATAACTAGGTCATAAGGCCCTTATTGCTAGGTTATATGGAGGTGTTTTAGAACTACAGAATTTGTTTAACTTTAATACAGGGGTATATCTTACAATTAGAAAAAAGTAGGGGCTAATCTTCCCTTTTGCCATAATACGGGGGGTAAAATGTATTTAACTCCCATCTCCACACTTTAAACACCAATTGGCCACCTCCTAAGAACAAAATTTGTAGCTACAATTTTAGATCTAAATTCCTTCCTAAACTCCATGATCTTATTCCTCTCTCTCTCTCTCTCCATTGAAGTTTATCTTTAGTTTTCTTCTCTATCAAAGACTAGAGTGACAATTCAAAGAGAAAGAGTGGAACGACATTAGAGGTGTGAATCCATATTTGATTGAAGAATCAAATTGAGGACTCTATTGAAGGAAGCTCACGGTCAAGTCACCAATTGGGTCAGTCATATGAGGTTTTGAAGAACATTTTGGAGTTTTGATTCAAGCTTGAAGAGGATCAATCATGTGTTGGTGTGGATCTATTGCTTGAATTGACTGAAAATCAATTTTGATCTCAAGCCTCAAAGACTCAGCCAACCTCATATTTGATTGGATTAAGGTGATCTATCTCTCCTTTAATATAAAATCTATACTCATATGAGAATTCTAAAAGGATTTAAGCTTTTATTCATGTTGATGAATCGATTTTTGATTTTATTTTGCTGTGGTTTTTATTAGTTTACGCATATCCTTCACCTTCAAATGGTATTCAAGCCAATCATATGAGCTTGTTTTTAAATTCATTAAAAAATATTGATTCATGTAATGAATTGATGTGAATTTGGTGATATTAATTCAATTTATTGAATTGGAGGTCACTAAATTATATTTTGGTTTGGATTTATGTGAATTATATGATAATTATTGCTATATTGGGATCGAGAAATTTCATGATTCAATGAGCTTGAATATAGAACTTGTTATTGCATTTTATGATTGGATTTGGAATTCAATTTGTAAATAAGATTTAGTTGATTTTAAATTTGTTTAAAACTCATTGGGGACCATGATACATATATTAGATGAGATCTAATTTGATTTGGATAAAAAAATACACAAATTATAACATGAAGTATTGAGAAATGAAACTGTCCTATTTTACTGAAGAAGACAACCACTGTCCTCTTGATTCTAGCTTCGTTTTCATGCCTTAATTTGTGGTATTTTTAAGTTCTTCGATTTTTTAACATATTCTCTAGTGTGTTGGGGACTTTTAAGTGTCAAAAGATTGATTTAAAAAAAAAATGCCTAGGAATTTTAATGCTTGCACACTGCCAAACAGCTTTATGAATCTGCCATGATTTTCTTTTGGTGCATTTTCTTGATGTATTTTTATCTCCTTTCATGTTCTAAATTATCTCCAAGATGTTGAGGACTTTTGAGAGTCAAAAGGATCATTTAGAACATGAAATAAATGCGTTAAAAATATTTCTGAAACAAGGTATCCAACAGTGGCATGAATTTGCCACAACTTTTGTTTTAAGTTGTTTGATCCAAATTTTAATGCACTTTGATCTCCTTTGGTGTTTTAAATCATCTCCAAGGAGTTGGTGGTTTTTGAAAATCAGTAGGTGATTTAAAACCAAGTTGAATTTCCTAGTTAATTGATTAAATGCTATGAACAAGTTCTTGATGTCTTCATATTGCATTTGGTGCACTTATTGATATTGAATTGTATGTTCATGAGATGAACACTTGATTGCACTTTATTTATTTAATTTCATGTATTTATATGATGAATATATAATATTGAATAAATGAATGGGATGATCATGGGCCTCACTAAAATGGTTTTAATGATTTGATTTATTATTTAGGTTTGTAACTAAATGGGGTTTGAATGCCTCCTTCCATCTTGTAATGAGAGCAGCATTAGGATGGTAAGGTCTTCTTCTTTTTAATTGAAGGCCATGTATTCATGGTATATTATGTAATTAAGATTAAAGAAAATAAAGGAGTTCAAAACATGAAAGCCATGTGTGCATGATGATGCATATGTAATAAATTAGATCTATTCATTTAATTACTCACCTAAATCACTAAATAATGCTTTAATAGCTCGAAGTGCCTTATGTAGTAAAGGCTCATGATTATCCACTCTAAGAGCATGCTAAGTTTTACCTATTTATGCTCTTCTTATTCTATGAATGTATGTTGATGTATGTATAGGCTGAAGAACCTAAATAAGTGACTAAAATGATGAGATCTTTCAAACATAAAATTCCTCACTTAGATAATCTAAGTATTTTCTTGAAAATTAAGTTTGAAACAGGTTAAATTAAAAGAGTTTAATTATCCATGCTTCTCACCACTAGATTTAAACATGGGATGCTACAATGATTGAAGTGTTGTCTTACGAGTCATGGAATACTTTGATTATGGAAAGCTATGTTTGTTTCTCAAATCATGTGATGGCACTTTTGGTATTTAAGGTGTGACGTTGTCTCACGTGTCATGGAACGTTATTTGCTTAATAACTAGTAGGTACGATTAGTGGGTTATGAACTTAACATTTAGTAATATAGATATGATCATAAAGTGGATTGAAGATGATCTTCAAGCCCAGTATCTTATGTTGGCATCCATATCCAAGTGAAGATCAATTTTGGTTTCAAAACCCAAGGATTCGGCCAAGCTTATATTTGATTGGATCAAGGTGACCTCTCTCTCTTTTAATCTAAAATCTATACTTATATGAGGATCCTAGAGGAATTTAGCTTTTATTCATATTGATGAATAGATTTTTAATTTCATTTCGTTGCGGTTTTGATTGATTTACACCTATCATTCACCTTCAAAATATGAGGTAGAAAAACTCGCTGGAGCATCATTACAGAGCTAAAGGGATATGCCCCTCAACATTGATCAGTACTCAACTCTTAGGCTCATCATAAATGGCACTTGGCTACAAATTTCAATCCTCAGTTTTATTCTAATTTTCAGCATATGATTACCCTTATTCTTGATCTTGATACTGACTAATTAACTGTCAAGGTGCATTTTTAGTATCTCGTAGCACCTCTAATTAAATGCTCAAATATTTTTTTTAATTAATCTAAACACTCAATATTAAATAATATATTTTGAAAGGTTTGTTATTTTCATTAATCTAAATGCTGAAATATTGAATAATATATTTTGAAAAGTTTATAAGCCCATCACAATACCCTTTTAATTGTACCATCATTTAGGTTGTTCATTAGAATATTGTAGAAGAAGTACTATGGCTTTCGCCAAAAGTTGCACAAATCTGTGGAACCAATTACAAAATGTATATTCATTTATGGACAATTATGAAAAAGAAGATCTGTGCTAACATGGGATTAGGGAGACCCCACCTATATGTTAATAGCTCCAAGGAAGTAATGTTGGTCGAGTGAAATTTGTTGCTTCATCTCTTGAAAGTATCTCTAAATGTCACAGTTATGTCTATGAAAATTTTGCCTTATTCAATTACTTGTACATGAATTTATTATATCTCTGCTAAATGATCTTGTAATTTTTTAAAAAGCAGTTCAATATATCATTACTTTAAAATCTTCAATAATTGATTATGAATCACCACTACAAGAAAAGTATATTTCGCCAAGAAAGAAATAAAAAAATATTGGCAATTAATTGAAGCAATGACTAACTCAACCGCCAATATTTTAGATCTTAGCAATAGTTTTGGCAGCAATTTTCCTTAAATTGTCGTAATTCATATAGGTTTATGCGGCAGCATTTGTTCTAAAAATGCCACGAAATGAAAATTGGTAATACTCATGTCTTCTCTAAAACTCATTTCTGCTTATCTTTTAAGGGCCCATTTCAAGGGCTAATCTTCAACCCAAACTATCACACACAGTATAACATTTCTAAACTTCTCTTTGGATGTTTTCGTTATTTTTCTATCTTATTCCAATGTTGAGAAACAACACATATACACTTTAGGTCCCCAAATTTTTCCTTCCATCCATGGATATAATAAACTCATGGGTTTTTTTTTTCTATGAACGTTGTTTTATCAGCTCAAGTTTGTGCTACTTTAAGAAAAATTTATTCAGTTAAATATCACTTCTATATCACTTTTGGTCCCATAAGTAAACTATGTACATTTTTTGTCCCAATCATTTCAATTTCCTCACATTGAGGACAACTTCCAATTCTTCTCATATTTTGTCCTTTCACTCCTCACCTTCTTTAACTTTTAAAAAGCAGAATTCACACGTCGTGCATATGGATATTAAGTGGCTGAATTGTGGCTAAATGTGTACTTAGCCAAGTATACTTGTCCCATAAGTCGGCCAAGTACACTTTTGGTCCCATAAGTAAATTATGTTGAGTACATTTTTAGTCCTAGAATTTTTTCCCCAATTAACTCATTTAAAGGCGCGCATGGTAACATGAGTTCTGCCTTTAAAAGTCAATGGAGGAGACAAAATGGCAAAATGTACTAATAATCGGAAGTTGTTGTCTTAATGTGAAAAAATTGATATCATTGGGACCACAAATATACTCGACCTAACTTATTGAACAAAATTGAGATTTGCCGCATAAATATATAATTGAAAGTTGCAAACCCACACAATACTATCATATTTCATATTGGCTTAGCTATTAATTATTTACATTTTTAAATAATTCACATGTTGAAAGACCATCATTCATCAACTTCTAAGTAAATTATTGAAATTATATGTCTAATGTATTTAAAATCTTGTATCGCTTATAAAAAATATTTAATAATAAAAAAGATATTAATTTTACATGGTTACCCAAGGGTAACTCATTGGTTTCCATGAGTTGGATAAATAAGTGGATGGCAATTAAGATACAGGCAACATTATCCATACCTTATTAGGTACAAAATATAAGGCTCATTGTTCATATTTTTTTGCGTAGCCATGAATATATATGGGTATATGAAATTTTTTTACAAGACCATGTCTACTCAAGTGGGTGCTGATTTGCTTATTAAAATAATCCATACCTAATTGAAGGTTACATTCCCATGAATACTCTTATCTCTCAGATTACCTATTGATTAACTTTCTAGATAATTTACGTGTTGAAAGACCATCTATTGATCAGTTTCTAAGTAAATTATTGAAATATTAATATTTCTTACTGAATTTAAAACTTTTTATATCTTACAGACAATCTTCTTACATAAATTGATTAATAACATGACTTTGATTTTTTATTTTTCCAAATAATCATTCAATATAATTTTCACGATGCACGTCAAACAAATTAAATCCTTTAATACATAAAATCAGCAATATATATAGTAATTAAAGCTTATTAATTAAATCAATAGCACCACTTCTGATAAGACTGCTTTAGCCAATGTACAAGACCAATTAAAAACTTGAAGAATTGAAATAGACTATTCTTTTCCTATAAAAACAAATGAAAAGGAAAACGAATTAAAAACTTCAAGAATTGAAAAAGACTATTCTTTCTTATAAAAACAAATGAAAAGAAAAAGACAACAGCCCAATACTCCTAAAAGTCTAGTAATGAAAATGAAAGTTGGTGACGTGGGCCGTGGAAAAATAACCCTTTAAAATTAGAAAGGTCACCAAAAACATCCAATAATAATTGAGAAAAGCCACTGTCCAAACAAGTGGGAACCCATAAGTCTAATAAATAATAACTATTGTAGTTGAGATTGGCTACAAATCTTTTTTTTGCATTAACCAATAGAAATAGTTGGAAATGGTTATGCATTTCTGCCTTTGCATCGTTTTCCCATTGTTTCTCCTTATTGGAGATGAATACTAACGATGAAAGCTATAGACATTTGTCCTTGTGCTTGTTCTTAACACTTTCAAGTTTTGCCGAACTTTTATTTACAAAAAGGAGCTTTTATCTTAGTTTATCTGAAATACTCAACGAATTTTTAAATTCTGTAAAAGAAATCATCGTTTAAAAGAGATTTGTCTTATTTTGTCAAAATTATTTGAATTTAGTAAAGAGATAATTACCTCAATACTCCCTGAGATTCGTATAACTATCAAAATACTCTTGTGGTTTGGAAATAACTATTACATCTGCAATCGTTAGTTCATATAACAGTGAACTTAATTGAGCATACATAACATTACAACTAGACCTCTTGAATTAATAGAGGGTTCACTTGCATGTTTTTGTTAATATATTAGACTTTGAGGGGTTATAATTAAAATACTAAATGTGGTCCATTAGGTTTTTAGTTAGCTAAACTAACAATAGATGTAATAATAATTATCCAAATTTCAGTGCTAGGGTTAGTTTTGTTGCGGGTTTCGAGTAAGATGAACCGACAACTTTTGTAGCCGTTTATGACTATTGAGGTAATTTTTGCTCTTTCTCGAATAAACCCTCCTAAAATCCCTATTCCCAATGGGATGACTACCCTTTTTTTCCAAAAATGTTGGCTTATCATTGGGGATGATGTTTCTCATTATGTCATTGATTTCCTTAGGCACGGTGCTCTTATTCAAGAATTGAACTTTACTCATATTATGCCTATCCCCAAAACTAATCAACTATCTAAATTTCCCAATTTTGCCTAATTAACCTTAGCAATGTAGTCTACAAATTAGTTCTAAAGGTTTATTGCTAATCGCTAAAACTAATCATTAGTAAGATTATATTACACACTTAATCTGCTTTTATGTTCGAACTGTTTATCACTAATAATGTTTTAATTGGTTATGAGATTAACCATGTTATAAACAATAGAACCAAAGGAAAATAGGGCTTGATAGTAGTAAAGTTAGATGAGTAAAGCAATGATCAAGTGGAATGGCCTTTTTTCAAAATTGGAATTTGTAACACTACAAGAAAAACTAGAATTACTGACCGCACTATCGGCCATGGTACAAGGCAAAAAGTGGTCACTGCAGCGGTTAGTGACTGGTTTTGTGACCGACGGTGTCGATCACAAAAATCCTCATTACTAATCTAAACTAGTGACCCTAGGAAAGGGTGATCACTAAAGTGAGTGATGCAACAATGACAAATTCAAGAAATCAATCACAAAAACTTTGATGCTTTTTAATTGTATTTGGTCACTGATTGGTCACTAATTTGTGACCGATCAGTGACTAATATAATGGTCACTAATTTTGAGACTAATACTTTAGTAACCAAAATATGGCACAAGTGTCTTAGAATTATCACTCATTTTGTGATCCATCAGTGACTGTGTATGCAACCACTGATCTTGTGACCCCTTATTCGATCAAAAATATGTGATATTTTGTACTGATTGGTAATCGAAATGGCGGTCACTAATGAAAGCAGTCACAGTTTTGTAACATTTGGTTTTATTTCCAATTTCTCAACTTTTTCTTACTTTTAATTTGGACACACCATTGCAAAAATTGTACAAATTTAACATTAAAACCAAATTCACACAAGTTTAAACATACAAATCCATTAATAAAACCTTCTCGAAACAAGTCAATATATAAAACTAAAACATTTAAATTCAAGTCAAGTCTCCATATTAAATTAACTACTTGTCCCCTTTACCCTTAACCCCTCTACCTTGTGTTGATGCAAATTTTGATATCATGGCTCTGAATGTCATAATAATAGACCTTGCTTCATATGCTATTCTGTTTGCTTCTTCGCCATCCTTCTAGTCTCCCCCATAAAATTTGCCCCTCTTAAAGTAGCCACCTTCTTTTGCTTAACTATTTTTTCATCTAATACTTTAACTATATCATTCAATTGAACATGATTAACATACACTGGTCGATGTGGCATAAATATAGTCTTAGAAAACCTCACGACAACAACAAGCTCATGGCTACGATAAGTGTTCTGAAGCTATAAACTCTATGCTTGCACAGACCACCAGCAATTTGAATCCATTTTGGTGCATCAAATCAACTTTCAAAGGTAGGATTACTCCAAGTTGACTGGTGTATTATTGATCATGCTTCTCCTATTGATCATCACAAGAATTATAACATAATTACAAAAAAGTGTTGCAAAAAATGACATACAAATTATTCAGCAAAAGAGAGTTGATATACAACAAAATTAGTTAGCTACATGTATCCACACTTAGTGAATAAAAAGACGGAAAATAATTTATATAAACTTCTTTTCACACTATTGAAAATAGACATGTTGGTTCGTTATTTACCTTTCATGCAAAAAAGTTGAACCAAAAAGGGCTGAGTTGCATTATTCAAATTTCACCAGTTAAGAAAAGTATAATGAAAAGAAACTAACTTTAATTTCAAATATATGGAGCTATATGTCTGATCCTGAACTAGGTTTATGCAATTAAATATGACATCCATTCACTTGATAAATGACTATAACATAACCAGAGTTCCATGTATCCATTCATCAAGCAAATAGACACAAGCTCAACCTTGCAATATGGTCCATCTCTTAGGTAAACAAATGAAAACATTTCAAATCTTAGAAGCTTAAGCCTTAAAGACACGTAGTCACACAAAATCACTAATAAAAAAAATAACTTAAATACCTTAGGTAGCATGCAAAAATATTAATTTCCAAAAAAGATTGTAAAGTTTGCAGCAACTAGCTGCTAACATTTCAAACCCAAAACAAAGATTAATAGCAATAACATATTGTAATAGTAGCTCCAAAGCAAAGCAACTTTTTAACATGGTTCCAACAAAAGACTTGATGAAAAGAAATCATATGCTTTATGACAGCAAAGGAACCATAAAAAACAAGTTAATCTACACATTATCAAAATCTTTATGAAAATAAAAACCTATATTACTTACTCGGACCCTCCTAGATTTGTTGTCAACATATTCGCCCTTTTGTTATGATTTCCTATGAGTTTAGTCGTGAAGCTCAACTTGGCTAACCATTCTTTGGTATTGTAACTGCATTTTAATAGTAAACATCAAATATTCTTTTTAATCAATAAAATGAATGAATGTCCATATTCTAATGAATCAAGGAAAGTAATCATGCTTCATCCATGTTAGGCAAAAGAAATAGACCTGCCATTGTGCTTGGTGATGGCTCCATTCTTCTCTGTCATTCTATTTTGTTTTATCTTTTTGCACTTATCTCAATATGCAGGTACTCTCATCTATCCATTGCAAGTTGCTTCTCAATCACTGGAGCTTATATTCTTGGAAACAATCTTCTGAAAATCTCTTGGGTCATTCCAATAGGCTTTCTCAGCTTCCTTCTTATTGAATCAGTAGATGACACTTTTATAATTTCTCATGTATCTATTTCCATGAATATTGAATATAGCTTCATTTTTAGACAACCACATGAATTTTACCAATCACAAAATACACAAAGAAGAAAAAATATTGTTAAAAGTAATCAACCACATTACTTAAAATTATTGTAAACAATAAATGATGGTTTAAAAGCACCTTACTCTAAATTTTTCATATAGAAAATCCTTCCTATCTCGAGGAACTTGCTCCCAAGTTAGTCATGGACCCATATACTATCTCAATATATCCATAATTCTATAGGGTGTAAGTCCCTGTACAAAGTTGTCACAACAATAAAAAATCTAGGACAATAACCAATAATCTAATTCAATGAGATTTAAACCTATGCACTATTCATTTTCTAATTGTAAAGTTTTGTCAACTTTTAGTCTTATTACTTAAACAAAAATTTGTTAACTTATTATAAAAAAATTTGAAATGTATTCTTGAATATACTTAAAGTATTATAAAACTATGTGAAGCATAGTTATTAGGGTGTTTACATTCACATCATGATACAGTTGTACGAGGTACGATTTTTGCTATTAGTAGGTGCATGACTCTCTTGTGATTCACCTCTCATCCTTGCATAAGATGAATTTTGGCCTTCACTTGATTGTCCATCATGCTCTATCCCATTAGCTTGATTCACAAACTGCTTGTCATATTCCTAAGGAACGTTGTTCTCTTAGCAACCTTTGGAGTAAAAAATTTATCTAAGGAATCTTGTCTGAAGCAGGCATAAAATGTGTTTCGGACTGAACTGGACCTCGCCTACTTCTCCCTCAGCCTCTAGTTGGCATCCTACAAAAATAGAGTAATAACCAATAAATTTTAATATTATTTGCATAACTTCATGAAATCATCTAACAATATTTAAATGAAGGTGTATGACATTAGAGAAATAATGAAGCATCAAAAGAAAATAAAACAAGTTTAAGCAAATACAATAATGGCATATAATTAGATAGCAAACTAACAAACAATGATTTGAAGATGTCTTATTAACGATGTTTACCTTATCCTCAAGTTGAATCAAAATCTTAAAATTCTCCTTCATCTTCCTTATAATCTTTATCTTCAGTTTTCATTTGTTCTTCATCTTTGTCCATTTCATTTCTTGTTGATTGCACGGGGTTGGGTCTAATTCTTCTATTGGTATTTCTATTGGGTCTATCTTATCATCAATTAAGATGCTTGAATAATAAAGATCAGTTGTGAACAAAACCTCAACTAGTGCAGCCCTATCATCTTCTTGAAATGGAGTTTCAACACTTTGATCCATTTGACCTACTTTGCATTAAAGTAAAGGGGATACATATTCTACTTTTTGCTTCTACTTTGCACACCATATGCCAATCTCATCTCTACCTACTCATAGATAGGAAACTTGTGTAGTAGACTTGTCGTGCTTGTTTAGCCAATATAAAAGGATCATTTGCGTTAAGTTTCCTTTGTTGATTAATTTCAAAAAGCCCAAATTATGGATACACTCTAACCCTTTTGTTAGACACATCATACCAATGACATTCAAACAAAGCGATCTTATTTCTTTTTCTGAAGTATTCTAACTCCAATACTTATTCCAACAAGTCATAATAATCTGCTTTGTTGTCACTTTAGGAGCTTTCCACATGCAAACACCACTATTCATGGTTGGTTATGCTTCCCATAGTCGATCATATGGAATTTGGATCCATTTATGAAATAACCA
>JACFYI010003352.1:436200-447252 GCA_014898755.1 Handroanthus guayacan | reverse complement strand
ATACACATCTAGTATGTCTAGCTAATATAAGGATTTTCGTGAGGAAATGAATAGAAAATTGCTAAGAAAACAAATTTGTTTGTTTGGTTAGGAATGAAAATCCAAGGAAAGAAAAATTTCAGGGCAAATGTACATAGATGGGAAAAAAATCATTTTATTCACAAAATGGCGAGAAAAATGAAGAAAATGCTTATTTAACCTTTTAGCTCCTTCACCAATATATTTTGACTTGCATTCTAGTTGTTTCTTTTGTTAACGTTTTCTTTGAATAGCTAAACAAAGTTGAAATTTCGTGTTTCTTTAATTTCATTTTTATTTTCTATACATTTTTTCCTTATCAAAATCTTTAAACCAATCATAATGTTAAAATATAAGCCAAAACATTATTTCAATTCTTACCACTAAACATGTATGGATCCTTGCCAAAAGTGTCACGGGACGAATCATGTATAGACCCTACGAAGGCATGATATAAGGGTGAACCAAAACCTCTCATAGTGAACTGTTTTGATCAACTTTGGTTTATTAGTAATACCTAAGAAATAAAAGAGTGAAGCTACACAAAATCACAAAGTACTATATTTTGCCTTTGGCACCATCTAGTAATTGTAAAAATGGGTTACATTTAAGTAATGACAAAGGGAGGTTCCAATGTGAACTTAGTTCAGGAATAAAGATTGTCACATATTCCAAAATCATATATAACTAAACATAAAGTAATGCCACTTTTTTTATGTTTTAATCTATGAAAACTTGTAAGAAATTAATTATATGATTGGTTGGCTTTCACACAAATTAAGAATCTTCCGAGTCATCGACAAGCCACACCTGATTTTTCTTCTTTTTCAAACGCCAACCAATAATCATAATTTAGTCGACTAAGATGGGCACCTGATTATATTTGGAAGTGGACACATGCCCACTTGCACAAGTGGGTCTAAACTTATTGATTATTAAAAGAGGATAAATGTCAGCTTACTCATATAAAGTAGAGTTATAATTAAGTTTTAAAAATGATCCATATGACTTCAATGCTCTACACTTTTATTTTATGAAAATAATAATTCTAGACTTTGTTTGGATTTGTTTTGATTTATTTTATATATATGTGTGTTTTGGAGAAATATGTTTTAATAATAGGTTGGGAAATTGATGGGGGCTTCTTTATACTTTGGGTGGTAAAAGAAAACTTTTTAAAAAGTGAATTGATTTTTTGGTGGAACACAATCATTATTGTAAATATAAATCGATTAGTGTAATTATATATGATTTAATTTGGGGAAAAATTTTAGTTTAAACTTAGTTATAATATATAATCATAAGTAAAATATATATTTATATATGATAAAATTGGTTGGTTCAATGAGCTTTAATTGCCGAATAGTAAGGGGAATGTCTCATAACCAAGAGATTATGAGTTTAGTTTTGAATAGTAGCTTTTGTTTAGAGGATTTTTTATTAATTATTTACTCAAATGTTATTAATCTGAGATATTGATATAAAAATAAGACTGGATATTGTTTTTCAAAAAAAAAAAAAATGATTGAGGACAGTGATATGGACTTTGTGGAAATATATACTTATAAGGAAATGGGAATTTCAGGAAATTATCAAAATATAAATTCCTACCAAAACATTATGTATACTTGGTTTTATTTACTAGAACAAAATTATTTTCGAGAAACAAAGGAATCAAAGGGAACAAAGCCTTAGTTTTCGAAAAATATAGATATAACAAAATTATATTTATATTCGAATGATGTACATATCAATCCTTTTTTCTTTTTTTTCCTTTTTTTTTTTAGGGTACCCATTTTATACACTTAAACCAAATATTGTCTAAAAATTTAGAACGAAGCAGCTTCTATTAAAAGTATTCTTGAGTGATGTGAATTGTGAAATCAAGTACATCTTTTTTAACTAATTGATTGTCCCAGTTGTTTCCCCATCCACGGCAGAGCGTGGGGCGCAATTTGTCTCCCAAGCAATCATAAAAACACCCTCATTTTCCAAGGTCTAATTAAACCTAAAGATACCATTTCATACTTTATGATATATTTTATTATAATTCTTTTAATAAACTAATTAAATAGGCTTGTCAGTGAACTATTGATATTTTATGTGCTTGCTTCAAAGATTACAATATAGAATTTTTTTTCTAAGATAAATGCTTTGGTCCTAAAATACATATCAAAGGAAAATAATTTTTGTCACTCAAACGATGGTATTTTCTATTTTATTTTTCTATTTTTTTCAATAAAATTTAAGGTTCAAACATCGCATAAATTAACGCATATGAAAATAATTCTACTAAAGTTACATGTTGCAGCTCTTAAATGAGTATATGTATAAAACTCAATTTCTTAAAACTAACTTTAAAATGATAATAATAATCCTAGAAATTGTTCCACTCCCGCCTCCGATATTGCAGGCAAAGTTCACGTCCTTGGAAGTAATAAATATTGGAGTCCCAATATTTTTATATATATGCTTTATGGACCCATATAAAAGGATTCAACTTTCCAAAAGCCCGTCAATATGTAGTGGCAACAGGGTGCAAAAGCCAGCACAAACTTTGTTCCTATGCATATGGGTGAACAAACATATATACATATATATATATATATTAAAAGAGTTGAAGTCTTCAATAAAAACATATACTTTAATACCATAGATTAATAATTTCTTTAATATACAACCACAAACTATAGAGAAAAGAAAAAGATTTTTTGTGTTGAAAATGAAAGGGAGAATCAAATGAGGAATAAAGTAAAAGACTAAAATCTAGCTTGGAGGAAATTGAAGCATCCTTGCATTCTTCCACAATTAATGGCAAACTGGTGGACCAATTTGACAGCTAATACCTTTCACGTCTTAAATATCTATCCTACGTACGTTATTCTAGTACCGATTGTTCTGTATAGTTTTGGGTGCAGAGATTCTAGTGTATTTCTCTTTTTTTCATTTTTTTTTTTTACGTAATAATTATTTATGCATATTGATTAATGAAAAATGAAAAGAATCAAATTTAATATATTTTAATAAATAACAAAGTCGGGAGGGAAAGAAAGCAACAATTAAATTTTATTTCGTGTAAAACCTATGAATTGATTCCATGATTGTGAAATATGCATATGGAAGAAACAAGAAGTTGAATTTTGAAGCTATATACGACCGGGAATAAATCATCTTATATTTGTTTGAAAGCTTATAAAATATGTTAAATTTTTTTTGGTAGGAATTTCAAAAAATAAACTGATGAGATTGATGTCTACTTAAAAAAAAAATGAAAAATAAAGAGATCACGTACAATCATATTTAAATATTTAACATGTTCCTTTTTATGGTTTATAGTACTACTTATAAATTGACATTAATTATGTCAGTCAACAATATTCACGATCCTGTCTTATCAAATAATGTAAGATTTATTTTCATAACAAGAATATTTAATATTTTAAAACTCCAATTAAAGATATTACCGTAGGGTAAATTGCATTTACTATCCCTATGATACGAATAAATGGCAATATCCCCCTGTAAAAAAGTCTGGTTGATTGCACCTTTGTGTTTTCAAAAAAAGAAATACACTAAATTCAAACAAAATTACATCTACATAGAATAAATTCAAACCCAACTATGAACGAGTCCATTTTTTAGTTCCTCTCTTTTTGTTCGAATCATTCTATCTATTAAATTCTAAAATTTTGTGATTTCTACCCAAAGTCTCAATTGAAACCATTCATTCACCCTAAAATCGTGACCTAACATGAGAATTTTAATTGTAGATAGCGAAAATAACTTAAAAAGTAAGGGCAAAAATGATATTTTAATAGCCAAATCACAATTATGCTTGTAGAATAAGCATGTTCAAAACACATCTTGATTTCAATGATCAATTGCAATTTTTACGTAAATGCAGGGAATATTTGCTAATTAGGCATATCACAAGGATAAAAGAAGCAATTTACCCTATTGTGGTATTGGAGTTCATAAAATATTTTAATAGAATTACCCAAATAACCTCTTTTCTTCATTAGGCCCTTTTTTCTTTCTCTCCTGAAATAAAACGAATAATTCGGTACTTTTTAAATTAACTAGTATGTGTTTCCCAGATGGCGTCGATGCCCTGGTGAAGAACTGGGCAATGGGGAAAAGAACAAATAAAAATCAAAGGGCGGAATCAGAAAAAAACGTGGTGGTACATTAATGAGGTGTCCCCTCTGAAGCCAAAGTGGGGATTGAGGTGGTCCCCACCACAATTGATTTTCGTGGGACCAAAACTTCAACCTTTCCCATTGTCAAGTCCTCCTCCCTTTCCAAATCAAAACATTAAGTTTAAATGCAAATTGCATCAGGTACAATAATTATTGTTTAACTTTCAAAACTTAGGGTGTTTAGCTACTTATTTTAAGCATTTTATATGCTCGTACAATTATGTAACCACCATCATCAAATTTTAAGGAGTTGTGTTAAGACGACAAAAATAATTAGGAAATTCTTATTTATTTGAAAAGAGTATAAAATTCTAACATCTTATTTTTGGAGTTTATAAGATCTTTTCTAATAAAAAAATTTACTAAATACTTTGTGAGATTATATAAATTCTTAAGCATCTTATAAGAACGTTTTGAAAATTTTATAAGTTCACCCAAACACCCTCTTAATTTCAGCAACACCCCAACCCCCAAACTATTTTTTAGCGATTTAATTTTGTTGGATGAAAATATAATAAAATTATAAAAAAGATAAAAATATCTAGAAGTAAACATAAAGCAATAAATATCTTAAAAAAGTGAAAATGAATGTATACACAAATTAAATCAATTTTGAAAACTTAATTAATGTCAAGTTTTATTTCAAGATTCACTTATATCACTACAAAATTATTTACTTTTTGCAACCAAAAGATTAATACTCATGGTGAAAGCAGTAACCAATTATGCAAAATCAATAGTCATAGTAGATGTAATAGCCAATGATCCAAAAAATTATGGTGAAAATGTCATTTATCGTAGCTACACTGAGGTAAAAAACATCCACCACGGCTATATGTTATGAAGAATTTTTCGCTACCCTCACAAAAATCACGAATCATTGCTGTGGTAAAGTTGTAGTAGATGACTTTTCGCCACCACTTTTTTTCTATTAACATAAGTTTTTAACTGTGGTAGTTGCTCAAATTTTTTGTAGTGTATATAAATAAGTGTATTTTAAAAAATTAATGGTACATAATTTATATATTTCTAGTGCTAAAATCATTTTTCCATGCATACTTGAGAGAAATGAGCAATTATGATCCACAGTCTTGTTGTTTAAGCCTTTTGATTCAATTGGAATGGGGATTGTATGAAAAAGTGCGAGCATACTTATTGATGTCTTAATCAAACAAAACTTAACTGCAAATTTATTGTTGAATTGATTAATTGGCATTAACTCTAGATCTTCGTCAATCCAATTGGGATGCCTTGTATCTAACGTGTCACTAAATTTTAATGGGACTCCTGGGAATTCCTTCCAGAGCCCAGTTGGATAATTTTTATGGATTCTGAATTTTCCATTGTTCGATAGCAAACGCCAGGCCGTGCTTGCATTTTTCATTGTGTACGGCTATTTCAAGGTATCCAATCAGCCGAATTGATCAACTTCCATTTCTGCTTTCTATAAGCAGGCCGGGCTTTTTCTAGCCATCGACCCTTTGCCTTTCAAGAGGTATAAAAATAGAGTACTCAGCACCACATGGGGACCGAGCATGTTGCAGTCGAAACCCATATTTCTTCTGGATAATATTCTTTGTGAGGTTTTTTACATGGGTAAATTGGGATTTGCTCTCCCCCATGAAATAGGAAATGTACAAAAAGCTTTTTGTAAAAAGATAATAGGCATCGAGATTCCTTATAATATTTTTTTTTTAAGACATGATACACTCGTGATTTTAGAAATCACGTATTATACTCTCTTCTATCAGGTAATGTGATTCTCTCGTGCATTTTGCAACTGATTTTTGTAATATCATTTTTATACTTTATAATGCCCAAAAATATTTAAGTTGTTGCTTGAAGTTTCTTTGGTTAAAGGAGAAAGCAATGGAAGAGCAAAATATTCTAGAAAAAGAAAAAAGCAATTGCTATCAAGCTTTAATACTCATAAGCATTATATACTTGTTAACAAAGAGCAAAAATAATATTACACAATCCAAAAGAACAAAACTAACTGGAAAATGTGCGAGTGAGCGACATTGTATGATTGGGAAAGTGTGATGGATGATTTTTAAAATTACGAGGAATCATAATGCCTATTATTTTTTACATAGAGCTTTTTGCACATTTCTTATTTCACAGGGAGTAAATTGCAATTTACTCTTCTTTAAATCCACCGATTGGGGTTTAAATCCACCGATTGGGGTTGCTTTGTGCCATAAATGTTGGTCATATTTCTTTATGTTAATTGAAAAGATATGAAAAATCTTCCTCTGTCTTACCGCGACTGCTGACATAGAGTTAGCTATTACTTATTCCCCAGATACTTGACTATCAATTGGTTAGTTAAAAACCTTCTCAACTTTTAAATTGTTCAAGTGAGTACTTCATGTAAGAGTTGAAGCACCATAAGCAGAATGGGAAATTTTTTTCTGTTCAATGGAAATTTGATTTTTCTATGATACATCCTAATTTTTAGCCTAATTCTTCAACCTTTCTTTAATTTTCACTTGCCCTTATAATTACCATAAATTTAGAGGGTGTTTGTGTGAGTTTATTTGCTCTTTAAAACATCTTATAAGATATTTAAGCACTTATAAGATGTCATAAAATGTTTAATAAAATTATCCAAAATTTTTTTTATTAGTTTTCAAAATAAGATGTTAGAAACTTTTGAGCTTTTTAAAAAGAAGTAAGGAGTTACTGGTTTATTTTTAAGCTCTTAACATCCATATTCAATTTTAATCATGTGAATTACAAAATTTTCATTACTAATACCTTAGAAGCTCAAAGATCTTAGTTTATTCCAACATTTCAACAACTTATTTTTAAAATAAAACTAATATCGTATAAGCTCCAAGTCTCAGCCGAGCTAATAGTAGTGGATGTAATAATAATCATCTAAATTTTGCAAAACCTCTGGTGATGGTAACGTAATTATCCCTTTAACTTTTTGTTTTCTAGTACAAATTCTTAAAGGTAGTTATTATGAGTGAATGAATACCAATACTTCCAACTTTATCTGGCGAAATTATATTTTCGATCTGTCTCATAGTATGGACGAGTTTGCAAAAATAATCTACGGTTTTCAAGTTTGTAAATTGCATCACATTTTCAGAAAAACTTCACTACCAAACCTATTTGATGTTTTGTTCAAGAACTAATGGAGACAAACACCTATGAAACATGGCCAAAGGCCAATGGAGACAAGCACTTGTGAAACATGCGGCCATTTGGCATTTGTTAACTGAAAATGGAACGAATTTAGTGCTAAAAGATGCAGTGAGATCTACAAAAATAGTCCCAAGCTTTTTGAATATGAAAATTATATCCCATTTTCAGGAACAATATACAATTTTAGTCTCAAATTTAGATTAGCTTGGTTTTACTCTGACGTGGAGATGATTCTCCTTTATGAAAATATACCAACAGATTGGATTTTGTATTAAACTGCAATTTTTGAAAATAGAGTGTTTGGTTTTATATAATTTATCTTTTCATATTTTCTGCATTCTTATGAATTACCTAATAACATGAGCTAATTCCACATTCTACATAAGGTAGTAACAATTAAAGAGTAACAGAGCTAACACGAGTTACCTTTAGATTCTAAATGAGCTAGAAATCAAAGCCGACAAATCTATGAACTATGGTAGGACTAAAGATGTTTTTAAAAAGAAAAAAGGAATGTAATTTAGAAAGCCAAAAACTGTGGGACTATATTTGTAAACATCCCCATCTTGTAGAACTAAATTTTGATCAATGTTCAGTTAATAACTGCCACATGTGGAGCATGTCTTTGTCTTCATTAATTTTTGGTTGAAAATCTAATTTGGGACTAGAGTAGCGATTTTTTTAACCCTTTTAAGTAAGATATAATTTGCAAACTTGATAAGTGCATGAGACTACATTTGTCGATCCACCCATCCGATACTGTAGTGCGTTGCTATCCTACCAATTATATGTAACAATTACATTCATCATTATTTTTACACATATATAATATATATAAATTTTTTCATTAAAATTATATACAAAAATATTATCTAATTAAAATTTCTTGCCTCTAATATGATAAAATATAAAGGATAATTACAGCTCAACCGCCTGAAGTTTTGCACAATTTCAGATTGACCCTTCGGTTTAAAAAAATTACATATTGTGCCCCTAGCATCAACCCACGTCAAAAAACTCCAACGAAAACGATGAAAATTCAAAGATACTCTCAGTAATCTAAAAGGAAAAAAATGTGTAAAAAGCTAAAAACCAACATACCTCTTTGGTAAGCATGTCTAAAAACACTTTTGCAAGCATGCCTAAAATTTTTTAAAATTTCAGTAAAATTATATGAAAATATCATTACTAAAAATTTAATTATTAATAATATTTTTACTAAGTACAATTTTGAATAAATAATATTAATGAGTAGTCTTTTACAAAATTTTTCATAAAAATATTTCTAGTTAATATTATTTAATGTATTAATATTAATTATTTAATATATATATATATATATAAATAGATATTGTTTCTTGATATATAAATGTATTGCAATCATACATATTAAATAATAATTTTCGATTATAAAATTTTTGGCATATTATAAAAATATTAATATTTAAATAAATAATAGCTATTTATTATTAAAAATGAATATTACTTTCTTATAAATTATTTTCTAAAGAATGCAATTTTTGATACATTATCAACAGCATTCATTTTTTACTAAAACAATATCAATATATTGTTCACAAATAAAAATATTTTATGTAAATAATTTTCGACTATCATTTAATAATATTATTTTCGATATATTATCATAATTTAGTACGGAAAAAAATTGTTATTAAAATATTATTTAATTTTTTTAATAATATTTATAGTAATTTATTATTTTTAAATAAATTTTAGAATAATTCATAGCAACCTTCTTGAAGTTTGACGTAATTATGGTAGACCCCCACACATTCATGCCACATGCATGAAAGTCTAAACTGAGATGTAATTCACTTCAATATTTTTCAATAAAAAAATCTAAATATTTGTTTAACTCATTGTTGCTACATTATACATGTGATGATGCCAACAACCTTGATAACTTTTGATGAACAACTGTTTTACTGTACATATATAAGGTAGCATTAATAAAGGACATATATTTATATTTTGTTAAACAAAATTAATTGTGATTTTATGAAATTATTCATTTATATTTTAATAAAAAGATAGTTGCTAAATGCACGTACGTATGTGAACTAGCCCATTATGTCTTGGCTTGTAGCAAACTTATGTCCCATTCTACTGAAATAGAATAGTACAATGCTTCATTCTCAAAGGTAAAATCTAAGAATCCTATGATTATAATTTGTCCAAAACTTTAAGTTGTTTTCGACTGTTGATATATATATATATGCGTAGTAATAGTTACTTGAAAATGACTGCATGCGATCACATTCTTGTCTTACCAGCCAATACTTTTGAGCCTTTTTATTGTTATACTTTTCTACTAAATTTATTGGTCTAATTTTTTTATAGATTATTTTAAAATAGAAATTTTATTTACTTAAGTTTTAATGATGTATATTTATAAAGATTTTCTTTTAACCCTATTGAAAACTATATGCTTGGGCTAATACAATTCATAATTTTGAGACGCAAAGGGGCAAGAAATTAAGAAAATAAATAAGTAATGATCATACATAGAAAATGTAGATTCTCTCTTTTAGAATAATTTTTGTTTCTTTTTTCTTGAGAATTGATTTCCATTGCAGCATGAATAAGCCCCACATGAAATTACACTTCACCAAAATTTGCCCCATCAACTTGAGATGAAATAGAAACACAGCCCCATATACATGCATATTCGTCCAATATACTATACATATATGTATATCAGAAGATATATACATATACATATATATATATTATACAAACACAAAGAAGGTGGTTTAATTTATAGGTAATCTACAGGGCGGCGACCCTCTAGCCGGTGGCGGAGACTTGGGTTCCGCCGGCGGCGCTAGCAGCTTCCTTCTTGGATACAAATGAACACTTATCTTTTCTCTCGTCATGAGTCATCTGTTGCTGCCTACATTCTAGACTGCAAAAGGCACTATCGCCTCTGAAAGAACGAAAAGGAAAAGAAAAAACAATAAGAAATCTTGTAATATAAATTATATGTGACTTAAATATTTTACTCCATCAGAATTTTTAGAACAAATATATGGAAAAATCTAACTTTTTTATGTGACTTAAATATAAAGATGATGGATCTTCACATTTATCATTTCAGAGATCTTACTAAAGTGGCCAAATTAAGGAATTAAGAAGATGACACATGATATGTATATAAATATATACACATTAAAAACGCAGAAACTAGAGGAAATATATAGTTAAAAATAGTAATATTATCAGAGAACAATAAATCAACACCAAAATGGTATTCAATTTTATTATGCAGTACTGAAATTAAAGAAAGAAGCAGCAAAAATTCAGATATTCAGAAACTGCCTCCTCTAACCCCTCTTTAAGAAAAGGGGGAAAAAAAAAGAAAAAGAAAAGAAAGAAACTAAACTTTTATATCTGGTTCCAAATTTATAAATTATAATAACAAGCAGATTTACAGTTACTACTACTGAATAATTTTCCATACACACAGTACACACACAGAAACATAGAAGAAAGAATAGTGTAAAATAATATATAAATTAATATACCTGTACATGTAGATGTCACGACCAGCGATGAGGCGGCGTTTGCAGAGGGAACAAACACTCAAGAAATGAGCAGTTTGAACTAAGTCGGCCGAGTTGCGACGTTGCGGTCCGTGAGAGGCGGTGGCGGCGGCCGA
>JACFYI010003352.1:405603-417824 GCA_014898755.1 Handroanthus guayacan | reverse complement strand
CGTCCATTGCCCATCTTCTAGCACACTCCTTTCAACAGAAATTTCTTGGCCACACAAATTGCTCTCTGTCGCCAAGGAGTAAGAACTAATATCGTCCTAAAGGAAATTTGAATTAGAGAAATATCTACTCTTGATAAGATGGCTTACTAGTGACTCAGGTTGGGTAAGAATCCTCCAACCTTGCTTAGCCAGGAGCACAAGGTTGAAACAACGATGATTACGAAATCCAAGTCCTCCTTCCTTATTTGAGTTACAAAGATCTTCCCACCATAGCCATGAGATTCTTCTCGAGGTCTTCGTGCTCCACCAAAATTTTCATATCAGTGCTTGGATATCATTTGGGAGGGAGATCGGTAAGAGGAAAACTCTCATAAAAAAAGTTGGAATGGCCTGTAAAACTAATTTAATGAGCACTTCCCTTCCTCCAATGGAAAATCAATGCTCCCCCTAGCCTTGGAGACGAGTCCAAACATTTTTCCTTATATAATTGAAAATTTCTCATTTTGTGTGTCCCATTTTCGCGGGAAGTCCTAAATACTTTTTAAGTTTTAGTAAGATGTCAAATCCCGGGACTTGTGCAATGGCTTCTCTATCCTCATTTCTAACATTCTGGCTGAAAACCATCGATGATTTTTGTTAGTTCACAACCTAACCCGAAGCTTGCTCATAAATCTCCAGGACTTTCTTTATACATAGTGCTTCCTTCATAGTTGCTCTTCCAAAAAGTAAGGTATCATTAGCAAAGAAAAGATGAGAAATCTGTGGTATACCTCGAGCTATGGTGATTTCGTTGATCCTATTGAACCTTTCCTCTACCAAGTGAGATAAGGGCCTCTATACAAAATAGAAACAAGTATGGTGATAGGGGATACCTTGAAGGAGTCCCCTACCGGGGTGAAGAAAATCGATACAAGCACCATTAAACAGGAAAGAATAGGAGACTGTAGTAACATAAAGCATGATTAAATTAACAAAAGTGACATCAAAACCCAGCTTAAGCAAAATACCATGCAAGAAAGTCCATTTGATATCGTCATAGGCCTTACTCATGTTGAACTTCAAGACTATATAGCCTACGGCACCTGATCACTGAGCTTTAATGTAATGGTTTACCTCGTAAGCAACAAGAATACTAATAGTAATTAGTCTATAGGGAACGAAGGCAGATTGAGTGGGCGAGACGACATCATTAAGTAAAGGTTTTAGCCTATTTACAATTACGTTAGGGCCAAGTTTGTAGGCAACATTACTTAGCCTAATAGGGTATAATTGTAGCACCCCGAAATTTTTCCTTCCATCCGAAAATTTATTATCTTTCAATTCGAAAAATTTCTTTCGGCCCAAATTTATTATCTCTAAGGTCAAATTTTCTCGGCAAAGAAATTATTCATTTCAAAATTTCTTTCGGCCCAAATTTTATTAAAAATACTTTATTAACTTCAAAATAATATTTTAGGCTTAAAAGATTTTTGAAATTTCTATTTAAACCCAAGTCTTAAAATTTTAAAGCCTAGCGTTGTTTTAAACGCTTTTAATCACTATTGTCCAAAAAAATTTAAAACGGCAAATTATTTTGATTTAGCATCCGAAAATATTATTTTAATCCAATGTGGCCCAAACATATTATTTTTAATCCAAAACCATGCACATTTAGTCAAGAAATTGAGGCCAATAATTTATCCAATTTCCAAGTTTAAAGTCCAAAACCATTTTTAAATTTTCAAAAAAAAAATAAAAAGGGGATAAAATCTGAAGGGGGCAGCTAGCCATACCCCCTTTCACACGCACACACACTCACACTCAAATGAAAACAAAGAAAATGAGATAAGGCATGAGGTATACCTCCCCAACACATGGTGACTCATGTATGCCTTGTCATCTAACAACATAATTATACATTTCAATGTGTTTACCAAATTACCAAGTATTGTCTCTTGCATAATACACTTATAGATGTATTCTATAAGTATATATACACAAGAAAATGAGAGAGAAAACAAAAGAAAAACTTCAGCTATTTTCTCTCCAAAGCTGCCGACTTTTGTGTGTGTGTGTATCTTCACTTTCTTTTATTTTTTTCCTTCAATTTCCTTCTTAGTATCAACAAACAATCAAAATGGAATTTGTAGGGGACTCCATCATCTTCTCAAACCTTCAAGTTGGTAAGATTTGGTTTAGATTTTTGTGGTTAAATTGTTTATTCAAATGAACCTAAAAGGGATTCTTCTTTGATGTAGGATTTATAGAAAGATCTTGAGGAGAGACTCTAAAAGTTTGAAGTTGCTAAGTTAAGAAAGGTAAATATCATAATATTTCCTTTTTCTTGGTCTTCATGTTCGTTCATGGTTTCATATTCTTGAAGAAATTCATGGAAGATATGCTTGTTAGCATGTTTGTTGAGATGGTTCCTTGATTATTATGAACTTGTGCTTGTTGAGCTACTTGATTTTCTATCTTATTATCCTTGATGAAGTATGATCTAGCTTTATTTATGGAACCATAAATCTGACCTTAGACTATAAGAAACTTAGTGGATCATCATTTAGACTTAGTGGATGAATGATTTCTTGAATTAAATGAAATTTGAACATATTGGTTGCTCTTTAGTACCTTGGGCAGAACGCTCACTTTACTTCAAAAAAATTGAAAACATCACTTTTGCTACTCCAAAAATTACATATAAGGTATCGTTAGAAATTTTTCAAGTCTAGATAATGTTAGAATAAAGAAACATCTGAAAACACGGAGAAAAGTGGTAGAAAAACTAATTTGAATCAAACCTATCCCAACTTAAAAAATTCATAACCGAACCTCTACATATCCAAAAAATCCAAATTTGCACCATGTGAAATCGTATTAAGTTTATTTATCAGTAGAATTAAGAATTACCCAAATCCATGAAGAAAAAAGACCACAAAGATTGTTTAATTTGAAGTTGCCAGTTTACCAGGGGAGTAGGGAACCTACTGGAATATGCTCTAACACATCTCCCAATTTCAAACCATTGAAACCCAGGCTTTCCTTCACCAAATAAGCCCCAAAAATATTCATTAGAAACCTTACTAAGTGTAAATAATGATAGACTCAAGAATATTTGAAATCTATGAAGCATTCTTCCCAAAAAAATTATTAAAGCTAAACATGTTAAACTAACTTTAGGTTACAACAGAATTATGGGTCAAGTTTAAAAATTTATAACTAAAAATTTACTCATCAAATTTTCAATATAAAACTAATGTTGAAAAGCTTGTCGAGTCTAGATAGTTATAGAACCAAATTGTCAATTTTAACTCAATGGGATGTATTTTTAAAATAGTCGAGAAATTCACTGCCGGAATTAAATAATAGATTTTATAAGATATAAAAATGCAGTCTAGTATTTAATTGATCTTGATGTTTATAAGCCAAATTAACTCGAAGAATTAGTCGATTTCAATATCATCTTGGGACTTAAAGCTTAAGAACTAGAGGTAAGAATTATGGCTATCTCTTATGCTCATGGATAATGGAATCTTTTGTATCAAGATTTCATTTCCTTGTTTCGACTAAAATGAGCTTGAGTTGAATTCGTCATTGTTATTCCTCGTTGAATTATTATGGATTCCTTGTATGGTTTGGCAATCACTATGGACATTCGGATATAGTTGTGGTTATTCTTCTTGTTTAGTCAACGATTTGATAATATTGTGTTTGGAAAGTTTCGGACATCATTAAATATGTATCAATTTAGTAAAAATTTCCACGGACTTATTTGGCTTAATCGTAGTATTTCTATACTTGATTTTTGAACATCTTTTCATGATGTTAATTCCATGTTGCCTGGTTAAATCTGAGAATCATTCTTTGAAACGTTTTCAGAACGACGTTCGTAGTGTCACTATTTAAAAATACTTTCAACAAAAACAGCTTGTTGTATTTGCTTTGTTTGTTATTTTCACTCCTTTAGAATATTTACAAAATATCGTTGAAGGATTTTATTTTGTTAAACATTTTGAAAGTATTGTTCATAGTTTTTACAACTCTAAATCATTTTCAAAAAATTAGTTATGATTCTCACTCTTTAAAATGAATTCAAAAATTTGACGTGATATATTTCTATCTTTTGAAAAATTCTTAAAACATCGATTGACATGTCTATCGCACATGTTGTTAAAATGTTCTTAAAATGCTATTTGAAATAGCCACGAAACACTCTTTCAAAATATTTCTGGAAAATCGTCCGATATGTCGATAGGCTATTTGTTTGAAATAATTGAGCTCACAATATTGTTCGATAAATAATCACATCCGAGATTATTTCAGATTTTATACTAATTGAATCGGACAAATTGTGTTTGATTGATAATGTTCAAGTCTCGTTTGAACTTTGCTTGTTTTTCTTGAACAATTATCATTACCCTTGTATTGCCCTTGTGAATTGATTTTCTTGACAACGTTCGAATCTCGTTTGAAGTTTTGCTTATTTAATTCGGATGATTGTTATTACCCTCGTAACCTACTGTTATTACCCTCATTTATGGGCCTTTGGAAAATTCTAGGAGGGATGTTGGGCTGCATCGGGCCGATAGTTGATTTCCTGAATGGTTTTCTCTCGTTTAGGTAGTTTTGCAGAAGCCTATGATAGGCTTGTCAAGGAATAACCTGTGACATACTGCTCATCGACATTTATGTCACACTACAGAAATCGGGTCACCACCTCGAGTAGCCACTCGAGTTTGGGGCCTGTGGAGAGATAAGACTGATATTTGTTTGAAGTTTTAAGGGTGATAGATCCACTAAATATTAGTTCAGCCTTACTATACGATTGTGTGAATTGGTTACGCTCATAATTGGGCTACTAATTTTGTTTGAATTACCACAATCACATAGTATATTTCAACTTGTTTGATTATTGAATTGCTTGAGCTCATTATTTGATTTGTATTTGATTATTGGACACTCCAATCTTATTTATTGATCCGTCTTTTATTCATTGGATATTTTGGAATTTTTCACTTGAGCCTTGCTTGATACTTTATCGTTCTATTCCTATCCATAATTTCTTACTAAGTCATTCAGACATATTTTGTAAGTTAAATATGTGCAGGTGACTAAAATTTGGGAATTACATCAAGCTTGGAGACTTTGGTTGTTAAATTTTGGTATGAGAAATTGTGGATTTGTAATAATTTGTAGTATTTACATACTCAGGTTAGTGCTACTAAATTAGATACTATTTTGAAAAAAAAAATTGGGCTTGTAATGAGTATGTACTTGATTATGAATTGAATAAAAATTTTTGCTGCATTGAAAGTTGAGAATGATTTTTATAAGCCCTTACCTATCGGGTAGCATTTCAGACCTAAGGGCGGATGCTCTAGGACTCGGGGCATTACAAAAATTGTAACATTAGCTGAGGGTTTTGGATTTTGGGAACTAAGGTAATATAGGTGTAGCTGGTTTCATTAGGCAAGTTGCCATTATTTAGGAAATTCAAGAGAAAATTTGAAATATCATTGCCAACAATATGGTTGTTCTTTTCGGAAGAAGATAAGTGGCATACTATTGGGATGCGGTGATTTAAGAGGGTACATCTAAAACCCTACCCAAAACCTCCTGAGATGGACCGGAGGATGCAAAAAGTTTCCCCAAATAATTAGTGATCACCTTCTCAATACCTCCATCCAATTCTTGCCGTGTTCCTTTATCGTCGAAAAGTCCTCCAATATAGTTTGCACGTTTTCGCCCAGTCACTTTTCGATGGATAAAAGTTGTGTTTTTGTCTCCTTCCTTAAGCCATTCTATCTTATTGCGTTGTTTCCAATAACTCTCCTCTTGTCCATAAGCGTGCGCTAACTCATTTTTAACTCTTGTAATCTCTGACTTCGCCTCTAAAGTAAATGGACCCGTCAAAAGATCACTCAATCTTTTCCTAAGCTGTTCAATCTGCTTAGGCATTGGGCCTCTCTTGGACCAATGTTTTGCAAATACTTCTTCTTAGCATTTAGCAAGTTTGGATACCATTCTAGATTCATTCTCCAAAGTTTGAAATGTTTGCCAAGATTCTTTTATCCACGTTTCACATTCTTTTTCCTTGAGCTAGTAGCTTTCAAAACGCAAGGGCTTAAGTCATCAATGAGGCTGTGCAATACTATGCTAACTTATACGGAAGAGAATGGGGATATGGTCCGAGCCACTCACTGTAAGATGGAGCATGGTACTGAAAGGGAAAAGCTCCCGCCATGAGCTAGTAACACATACTCTCTCAAGACATTCGCGAATAGTATCCCTAAAGCCACGAAGCTAACTCGACGTTTTTAGATTATCCCCTTCCTTCTCTGATTCCAGAAGGATCTCATTAAAATCACCACCTAAAGTCCACTGGATTCAATTATGATCTTCTAATCTTTTAATGAGCTCCCATGAAAGCTGTTTATCCTTTGCTTTTGAAAAACCATAAAATCCCATCAAATGGCAAGTAATATCAAACTGGGGCAAACGGACTTGGGCATCAATATGGTTATTTGAATAAAATGGTAACACGACTTCCATATCTTTCTTCCAGAGCATCGCAAGTCCACTTGAAAAACCTTAACCTTCAACGCATACTCCATACACAGAAAATCGCTGCTTTAAAAACTCGATCTACAGTGTTCTACATTTTGTTTCAGAGAAGAACACCACATCGGGGCTATGGATTCGGAGAAGATCTCGAGTGTGTGAACTGTTAAGGGGGCCCTTATCCCCTGACAGTTCTCAAAAAAGCAACTTATGGCAATTAGAGGGGTTGCATAGCAACCACTGCCTATTAGTCTCTGTTCAAATCCAATTCTCCAAGGTGCACTCGCTTGCTATCCTTTTCAAGGTTCTGATTAATTCCAGTCCTCCATTTCTTATTACTGTTACTACCCGTGCTCCTATTAGCATTCCTTGAGTCAATTTTGGGGCCTTTTTTATATCTTCCTCTTGGGCGTGTGTCTGACTCACTAGTGGCAATTGATGGGGGAGCTGACTAGGCACTTTGGTGGGTAGAGGTTTGTGGTCTCAGGTGAGGGGTTGATTCTAGGATGGGAGTTTTGTGGGATGGCTCCATAGGGTAGATTGACGGGGTAAGGCCTATTGTATCGGTTAGGGACAGGCTATATGAGGAGGCAGCAGGTGGGTTTGGAATCGGCTTTTGGCAAAGTTCCGTAGGTAGGTTTGGCATATGGTTAGGTAGATAGTAATGGTTTGCTTCAGTCTAATTCAAAGTTTCTCGAGTGCTGAATTAGAAAATTGCAGAACCACGAATTGGGGAGGCTGTTAGTGTAGGGACTTGGTTTGTTCGATATGTCGAGTATGATAGTGTTGCGGGTATGTCGGGTTAGGACAGACAACAAGCCAATTACTGTATTCAAAGTCATTTCCTAAGGTCACAGAAATCATCCTCGTATTGTTTCGAGCACCTCTTCTCCAAGTGACCCATAATTCCACATAGAGAATAAAAAATTGACGATCGTTCATATTCAAAGGTAACCCACAAATTATCTCCAACTAATGAATGAATATAAATAACCCGTCTTAATGGCTTTTTCATGTCGATACGAACTCTGATTTGCAAAGATGCCCAACCTAGATCCTGTTTTGGCTTCAAGTATCCAACAAAATCACCTAATTGTCATCCAATATGTGTAGCAACTTCCTCAACTCTTTGATGGTTGGGTAAATTCCAAATTCTGATTGTTTTCGGCATCCAGTTGAAATCAACTATTAGTTGGTCTTTGTTTTTTGAGACAATATTCAAAATCAGCGGGTGTTTGTCAATGACCTAAGGCCATCCATCCAAGGCATGCCTCATATCAAGATGGTGTTCGAAAGTGAGTAAGAAGCGTCCATTCTCTAAAGTTTGCACTTCAAAGCCTTTATACGGTTGTATTAGGTGGGTGAGATGTCTTTTCAAAATCATTGATGAGTAAATTTTTGTCAAAAGAATTCGCCCCACCAATTTGTGCCCGAGATCCCCACAGTTTCCTTGCCACACCATGTTGGTAAGACTACTCCATCACTCTCCTCTTCAGTCAGATTTAGGCCCCATCCCAAAAGTTCCGCAATCCTATCTGCCTCCATCAGCGATGGTAGAGATAGGGTTTTAAACATGCGGCTCTACCAAGCTATCAGAATCACAGAACACAAACTTCTGTCAAAAGAAAAGAGAAGAAAAGGAGAAAGGGCAAAGGATATATAAGAGCGAAAAGAAAAACAATGACAACAGCACAAATATCAGATAAACAAGAAAGAAAAATAGTGGACATATGATAAATGATAGACATGAGTGCATGCAAGAAAAAGACTATGACTACGACACAAATTACAGATAAACGAGAAAGAAAAGTAGTGGATGCATGATAAATGAGGTACATGAGAGCATGCAGAAATGGGAAAAAAGCAAACGAGAGGAGTTAAAGCCTGAATCGGTGCCACCATAGGAAGCTTATGAACAAGTAGAACCCATGGCTGCATTGTCAGAACCCACTTGGTGGCCGTGAGGTATGTGCAAGGGTCGCCGGCTGCAGTTTTTCAAAGAAGTAGGGTTTTGAGTCACAATTATGGTAACATGAGGAAAAATCTCTCCTATTGAGAGAAAAAGATACTCTCCTGAAAAAAATCCCAACTTTCTACTTACCCATTTTATTTTAAGGGAAAATTTTATTACAATAAAAGGATTTGATATAATAACCATAAACATATATTGAAAAAATACATTCCAATAAAATTTGACTCTTTATAAATACAATTAAATATTTCTATATATTTTTCCGTACATTTTTTAACCTTCTCAAACCCCCCATATATATATATATATATAAAAGAAAATAATAATAATAAATAAAAAAACATGTTCAATCGCCACCCAATCATAATATAAAAGAAGGATAAACCAGTCTATTTTATTTTTAATTTTACCTTTTGACTTTTTGACAATGTACAGTTACGAACACGGAGAATTCCCTGTAGTGTTGCTACGAATTTTTCTCCAGGGCAAAGCTATCTGCAAATAAAAGTTGTTTTCTTACTAATGAATCATTGAATCTTGAGGGACATTTGCTTTCATAAATCCCATGAAACCTATAATTTTTCTATAATGCATCAAGTCTCTGGAATTAAAAAAGAATCAATGTTGATCCAATCAAAAAGAATTAAACAAGTTTGAGCTGTGCTTCGGCTTGGGCGTATCGCTGGTAATCCTCTTTGGTCGCATCTCTAACTCGCCACTCATTACCCATTCCCCTTTCCCACCAAATTTTGAACGTGATTGGTTTAAAGCATATCACCAACAAAAGTGCAAATCAGTCACATAAGATTGATTATAGACGTTCTTAAATAGGGATGATACTTTAACACCCCTTGTTTTTCAATTAATTGGTTACATTTTAGGAGGTCTAATTGTAATTAAAAAACAATTATAATTGTGCAAGGGCTGTTACGGAGAGTTATGTAGTTAGGCCAGGCCTCGTAGAATATAGAAGTAATTATCGGCATATTTTGACTGACTTCAACCACTTCAAGGTTGAAGAAAAATCATGCTAAACTTTCATTTTTCCTTCATTTTCTCTTAAAAATCATACCAATATCACCACATACACTTACTTTTTCAACAGAGCGTAGGACCGAAGAAAACGAGTACGTACCAACAAAAGTAAGAGGGCCACTTTAGGTGTGATCTCGTTTAACCGTGCTGACAGGCTGTTATAGACAATATTGATATTCTATTTCACAATGAAGCTATTGAATATATTGGGGTAGAGATTATAATAATGTATATCAATCACCGATCTCCTTAGTCCATATGCAAGAGTGAAAAGTTCTCTTGGTTTACTAGGTCCTAGTGGGTCCGAAAGTACGACATATGCCATCAAGGAGTGCTTTCGGACAGCGTCATCTCCAGCTTTGTAATACTTGGTCAAATTCTCTAGAGACACTCCGGGTGAGAGGGGCTCCTTCATTAGTTCTACTGCAAATAGACTTGGAGCTCTTGGCGTTCCTCGTTAAAATTTAAAGTCTATTGGACAATTCTAATTTGTTGGCCATGCACATAAGTAAGAATTAGGGATGTTGTCATATCAACCCAAAATTGAAGATCAGTTGGGGTACAGAAGCTTAAACTTGGCTCAAACTATATATTAGATCAAGCTTGATTGAGTATATAAAAACTCAAGGTCGTTTCGACTCACTATGATTAAGCTTGAATTTACAATATAAGCTCCAAACTTCTACAAGTTCAAAGTTGAGCTTGAGCTTGAAAGTTTAACTTTATAAAATGATAAATAATTTAGTTTATATACATTGAAAATTAATTGTAATATATATATTTATCAATATGAAAAATTATTGGAATTCATATATAAGCTTTCAAGTGGATTCGTGAGTCATGTCACGAGAGACATAGATGACTAAAGATGGTAAAATCCGAGATCGATTAGCTCGATTAAAGTTGGAAGCTCAAAGTCAAGTCAACTCTGCTCGAGTTGGCTTGCCAACCTATAGCCAGCTATATAAAACTTACTGGCCGGTTGAAAACTCTATGACATCAACCGTTTGTTGAATGTCGTCTTCAGAGTGTCCCCATTCTTGGGAATGGAGGAACTATGCTCCCAAAAATTTTGTGAACCGGGCGCAACATGTAGATCAATAATCACCTTTATCCCATATTTTCTGCATCCAAAATAAGATGGCAATATTTCACTTAATTTTCTATTAATCTAAAATTTGGTATTTTTCATGGTATACTTACTCAGTCCACGAGAAGGCATTGTCAAGAGCTTGCAAGGGACCACCAACATAAGGCTTTTAGGGAGAAGGGTCACTGGCTATCCACCACCCTACTAGAATTTTAACAGCATTCGGTTCGTTACTCTTTATGAAATTGAAGTCCTCTTCTACTATAAAAGTGCTCCAATGCTCCATTGCTCCAGTAATGGTAATGATACATCAACTAAACTAACAATAGCATGTGTAAATAGCAATTATTCAAACTTTGGAAGTTTTGGTATGTAGGCCAAACCTCGGGGGATGTGGAGGTAATTATCCCTAATTTATTTGCACCTTATGGAAAAAGAATATTTTTTTTCTTTTTTATTTTCCATGACTATTTTCTTTATTCGTGCATTCTAACCAATTAAAAATATTTAATAGAATTATTCATTTCCTATCTTATTATAAAATATAAACGTAAAATGCATAACTTTTTAAGGAAAAAGAAAATCTTTGTGACTATACTCTTGATATTTTTATATTGTTTAATAAAAAGTAAGAAAGGTGAAAAAATATACTACCTGCTGTGCTACCATTCGTGGCCCTTCACCGTGACACAAGAATTGTGCTTGTACGTCTGTCAATGGGTAGGGTATTACTCTACCCGTACCCAAAAAAAGGGGATAAAGACCCATACCCATACCTATTAATTTTTTATCATACCCATGCCCTACACATACCCATTGAAAATAGGTAGGGTCTATACCATAGCTTACCCATGGGTATGGGGAGAGTGTATACCCATACCCTCCCAAAATATACTCATATATAATAATATTCAAATTTTACTAGTTATTAATTAATGTAAAATTATTACTATCAAAATGAAATATATATTAATAATTGTATGTGTAAACTAAATGCATGTGGACTTAAGAATATATATATACTAGAAGAGGCTACCGCGCTCCGTGCAGTGTTTTTTATGTCCGTTGTACTATGATAATGCATTTTTATGCCCGTTAACATCTTATTTTATATAAAATATTAGTATTTGTTAGTAAATAAAACAACCTAGCAAGAAACATCATATGGATCTCAGCTACATTCATATATTCAAATCAAATTTAGAATTTTAGCATGAGAACTATGCATTCCAAAATACCATGTAATGCAGCATCATTATTAGTAATGAATGAAGGCAAAAATTTGTTGTTTAGCGTCCAAACATCCTTTAAACCAATAAAGTTAGTTTGCCAATAGTTTCATAACATTAAAATAGTTATTTAAACAAACTACTCTGAAAATATTTAGTCTTGGAGTCTTGCAATATCTGAGTCTTTCAATGAGGAAGAAGAGTGCTTGATTCCATTCCACTTGGATCTAACATGTGTACATGGTGTTTCTCTTCTCTTATTGGTAGGATTTCCAAACTATCATGTAAGAATGCTGCTGGTAGGATTTCTGTTTTTGTTGATGCACAATTGATTTGCAACTTCAATCCTCGGTCA
>JACFYI010003352.1:389573-400153 GCA_014898755.1 Handroanthus guayacan | reverse complement strand
ATTATATATTTGCTTGATTTGAATATTTTTAGTTGTAAACTTGCATTAATTAATAATATATTTATTCGATTTGAATATTTTCATATTAAATTAAAACATGTTCATTTTACATTTTTTTCACATAAAAGTAGTAAATTTAAATTAGTAATCGATAAATGATACAAAATCAAATTTAGCAATACTAATTCCAGCAGAAGAGATAATTTCGAATGAAAAACTGATTTTATTGGGAATTTTTTAGAGGGTGTGCCATACAAGCTTGGAAAACTCAATGAGTCTAGTTTTAAACAAAAAAATCGGTTCCCAAAAAGAAGGCCTGTAGAATAAATTATGAATTTTTCATTAGAGGATGCCAATGAGACAATTTGGTTAAGAATATGAATATTTAAAAAAACATGAATGATCAAGAATACTTTCATATAGGCCTGTTAAAAATATTCGAATGTCTGTTTGACCGTATGCATCCGTATTTCAAATTAGTGAATATTATTCATATCCAAAATAGTCAGATATTCCGTATCCGTATCCATTGCTTAAAATTTTGAATATGGATACGATAGTATCCATGTCAAAATATCCACGTCCAAAAATTATTCTCATTTTTGGAAAATTTTAGATATAATTATTTATATAAGTAATATAATGTGTATGTATTAAATTATATATAAAAATAAAATTTAAAAATTATACATTATATATTAAAACATTCGGCTGTGCTAGAATATTTGAAATGGTTTTGTTTATGAACTTTAGTTTTTGGGCATTAATATAATAAATTCAGAGATATGAAGTCACAAATTCACATGTAGTATGAAGATTGAGATTGGATACAATATCTCCATATTATATTTGCATCCTGACTATTAAAACAGATATCGGATATTCGAATATTTGATCGATATTCGACGGACGTAGATGCGGATATTTATTTTCAGTATTGATAAAAATTGAATCCATATTCGAATATTCGAATTGACATGCCTACTTTCATAGACCCAATGGATCTTGGGTACAATAGGGTAGAACCCAATAGGTATTAATTTTATATGGTAAACCCTATGGGTCTTAATATCCACTGGATAAGGTAGAGTATGAGGTCTTGTTATATGGGTATTTTAGGGTATGGGTACAGGCCTATGTGCTTGAACATGGCGCCCAATAGTAGAGATTTGGGCCGAATGAAATAAATCCATGAATCCAACAATCCAAAGGTCGTTTGGCCTTTGTTTTTATATTAATTACGTCCTTTGTTGTTTCGGTTAGTTCTCTCATTCCAATTCAGAAAGACAAAGCCTTGATTTTTATGGTATCAATTAACATCCTGGTTGTTTAATGTATTGAAGAACTTAACCCTGACTTTTGCAGGCTTAGCTAAAAACCCAACCTTTTAAATGGCTAAGGTCGAACTACACTACTAGAAAACAGGGCTTTTGTGACTGTGATTTGGCAGTCACTAATTCGTGACCCCATTGTGACCGCAAAAGTGACCGATTTCATCTCATTTATAAGAAAAAATTTTGTGACGGATTAGTGACCTAGTTTATAACCGAATTAGTGACCGTTAAAAGGAGGTCACTAATTCGGTCACAAAGTTTGTGACCGCTTATATGTCGGTCACAAATTCAGTCACTAAGCATGTCAAGTACGGTTGTCAATAGTCATTAAATTTGTCAGTGGTCACAAATTTAGTGACCGATTAAAAGGCGGTCACAATTTCGGTCACCTTGTGAAGAAAAATTTTGGAAACTGGTAAGTAGGAAGTTTGAACTCGAGATCTTGGGGCAAAATTTTAGATTCTTTACTACTAAATTTTCAGCCAAATTGTGTCTCTATTCTCACAAAGAGCGAATTTCAAAAGAAGCCCTAGCCCCCAACGATGAAAACAAGAAGCCCATCCCTCACTCAATCAAGTGTCCTCTCTCTCAATCGAAGAAAAGAAAAGCCCTATCGTTGGAGTTGAGATTTAGAGATTTTGTTTCCGAAGTAGTGTCTTCCTACCAGTGGTGTGCTTCCGAAGTAAGTTCTCTAGCTTCCAACACTTAAGATTGACTGGTGAGATAGTCCGATTTGTGTATGTTTTACAATAATTATTCTTCGAAAATACTTAATTTTCATTATCGTATACATTATCGTTTGAGAAATGTTTATCAATTTCATAATATGAATATATTATTTTATATATACAGAGGGTTTATCGTTGTAATGTGAGCTTTAGTAAAGAAAAGTAAAGTCATTGTCGTAATGTGAGCTTCAGTGAGTGAGTTTCCGGAGTGGAAAGCACTTGGTTGCTAGTCTTGCATTCTTTTCTTACGGAAATGCCAATTTTCTTGTTTTTTATTTTTCCTGGTGAGTATATATAAATAGCAGCTTGAACTTTTGGTCTCTTGCTATATGTATAAAGCAATAATTTAAAAGGTAAGAGGTGCAGGTGAGGTATTTCTCATGCTTCCTTCTTGAATTCAATAGTTACCTTAAACTATGTCTTTTAGGTGACAAGAGCTCTTTCTGAGTATCAATGTATCATAAATTTGCATTAGTAAAAAAGATAAAAAAAAAAAAGAAAAACTCTTAAATTAATAGTTTTGGTTAATCTGTTTAATGTTGGAGATGTGCAAATTCTGCCTCAGATCTGCAAGCTACTGATGTAGTCGAGCTTGTGAGTTAAATGTTGTGTCAAGTTTCTTCCTATAATCTTCGGGGCACTCCTATTCAAGTTCCAGCAGAACATTTTCCTTTTCAAGTTGGTCTTCTCCAACTTCATCCCATAAAATTCCTAAAGGTTTAGTACCACAACTTATCAATCAGGTAATTAAATTGGTTTATCACATTGTTATGAAATTACTTCTTGAAAAACCTGCCAAAAATTTGCTGATCCTACTTGTATGTTATAGGAATAACATATATTTTAATTATTTTCCGATCTATTAGCAAATCTATGTAGTCAAGAGGAGATTCATGGATAGACTCGTGGCATATTGCAAGGAAAGGGCGATTATGTCGACAATAAATCTAAGGGAGTTTGGGTAAGTACAAGTTGTTAAATTATCTTTGCTAAGGATACAAAATTGGACAATTGTTAATCTTATGAATGTTGCCTCTTTTTTGTATGAATGGATGTGCTTTTAGTGAAGTTTAATTAGCATAGTTTCTTGTGCTTGATGATGTTCACACTTGAATGAATTTCTAAAGGAATGTTATTGATTAGAGAATATCTTTGTCAGTTTGATTTTGATAAAAGTATGGATATTGCTCTATGATTGTGCCAATGATGCTTGTGCTTAAAATAACTCAGCACTATAGCACAACAGTTATAAATTTAAATAATGACTATCAATTAGAGCATGCCAAAGTAGTAACTAATTTTAACTAGATTAAAATCTTATCTGAGTTTTTATCCTTTTGTTGCAGAGAAAGATGGTTGAGTTTGGGAAAAAGCTGAAACAAAGACAAATGCAAGAATGGCGAGTTATACATATTAAATTTGGTTTGGATAAATTCATATTCATTTTTAGTCAGTGATGATTTTACATCTTGTATTATTGTTAGTTAATTTGACTATTATTCCAAATAGAGAAGTGCTTGAGGTCACTAAAGTTGTCATCTTAAACATACAACCACTTGTTCCTATTGGTGCTAATCAAATTAAAGCAGGGGTTCCGGATCACAGACATGTTCTTAAGTGTTTCTCGAGAATGTTGGATAATCAAGTAAATAGAATTGTATAAAAGCACAATGATATGTCGTTTCCTTATGCAAATCTCTTTTTATTCTGTTAGCATGCTCTGAAGTCCTTGATGTTCAAGAAACTCAAGATCTCAAAGATTTTTACTATTCTACTCATCTTTTTATGCTATGAAAGAGGCCCTTTGCTTATATTTTGAGGATTCAGCTTAAAAGACTGAAATTTTAATGATGTGGGGCACTAGAAATTTTAGTCAACATATAAACTATTAAAGAGTAGTAAAAGAAAAGCAAGAAAAGTTGAGGGGAGAGAGAGACCACATTTTCATTTGCCATGAAACAAATTGAAATATTTGTAATAGGGAAATCTCTCAGCTATCAATGGAATTTGTCCCCATGCTATTTTTTTGTGACAAGAAGCAATTTTTCATTTGCATAAGTAGAATCCAGCATTTTGTTAACTAAACTACTAGATAGAAAGCCTAATATAAGATCAAACTGATTTTTGCAGGTGTTTTTCAGAAAATATTTCATGTTAGTTCAATCATATTAAGTTTTCAATCTATGCTCCCTCTTTTGCACAAAAGCTTATAAATTCTCTGCTGTCATTCCAAGTTGAAAAATTATTCTATTTATATGCTTGTGCTTAAAATATTATTACTCAAACGATATTTTCTTACTAAAACTAGGCTGCTTAACAGTGATGCTTGTGTCAGATGAGGCAAAGAGGATAGTAGAAGCCAAAGCTAGAGAGGAGGCATTGAAGAGGACATTTGAAGTAATGTTCTCAAAAGCAATGGAGATGGTGAGGGTGATAAAGACCCTTATATGTATTAGCTGCAAGACATGTTTTGATTTGATAGACTTATATGTGCTTTGAAATATTTTATGGATAACTTACTAATGAATTCTTAGTTTGGTTTTAGATTTTGTTTTGTAATAGATTATTATGAATGATATGTGAATGAAAATATGTTTAGTTGAAATATATATTTTTTGATGTTTTAGAATTAGGGACTCAAGAATCAATCATTAAACGATGATAGCTGGCACGGTCACTGATTTTTTATCTAGGGGGCTCACAAAATTAGTGACTGCTAGAAGGTGGTCACTATATTGGTCATTGATTTGTGACTTGGAATCTCAACATTTGTGGTCACTAAATTAGTGACCTCAATAATGCAGTCACTAAAGCGGTCACTAATTTGTGACTGCATACTTACCACTGGGGAGCCTTTACTTAAGAATTTGTGACCCCAATTTTTGAAAATAGTAACCACCAAAAAATTCGGTCACTAATTTTCGTTTGTGACAAGGGTTTTGTTGACCACTGCGAGCGGTCACAATGGTCAGTGACCGATTTTTGCCTATATTAGTGACCGCTCATGCGGTCACTATAGCCTGTTTTTTCGGTAGTGCTAGAAACGAGTGCTTCATTAGGAAACGAATTTCTTCGACACTCTACCAACTTTTTTGTGATATCAGACTCAAACCCGACTTGTATGGCTCGAGTTTAAGTGTAAAACACCCGTTTCCAAGGAAAGAAATTCTTTCAACACAATGACGTTAAAGATAAGTCTTAACCTTATAATGTCGAGTATAGAGGGTTGTACGATAAAGCTCACACAAAGCTTATATAATGGTATAAGCACAACTCTCAACCGATTTTAAGACAACTACAGCGTTTAAGTACACGAAATTGAGAGAATTCTTGATATCGCTCGACAGAACCTAACACTAATATTCAAGCACAAGCTTGAATATTTTCTCAGCACTTCTCTCTTGAATTTGAAGTCCTTCGTAGAGTATTTACAGGCAAACTCATGAGGAGTCATTCTAGTCTTTTTCGTTTCTAGCTTGATAGATTCTGCTTCCCAACATTTAATTTCCTGCAATTTTATATTTTTATTTAAGTGGCTGTCACTCCAACAGTGCCTCTTCAAACAAATTTGATCGATATCAACTTAATATTTAATAAACTTAAACTTTCTAAGTGAGAGATTTTAATTTGAAAAAACTCATCAAGTTGTTTATTTTATTAAGGTTTTCTATCCTGAACATGCATCACCATAGGCAGTAAGATAAAAAAGCAAAAATAAATAAACTTAGCATGACATTCTATTAGGAAGATCATGAGCCACATCCAAATTAACAACATAGAGATATAGTGGATTATTTGAAAGATTTAATAGGTGAGTAAAAATTTAAAATAAATCTTATCTATTACAAATATATGCATCCCATGCATCAATGGGCTCCAAGTCTTCCAATCTTCAAGTCATCCATCTTTGCTCCAAGCTCTTCTTGAATTGGCCACCAAAAACAAGAAAAAAGAAATTTTAACAATCTTTAGCCTACTCTCATTATATTTTAAAAACAAAGAAGCCATGAGGCTAGTTGAAGGTAAGATAACTAGGAGAGAGGGAAATACAAATTGAGAAAAATATAGGAGAGACAAGACATGCAAGCCGCATTTAATTTACAAACTCATTCGATAAAATTGAATTAAATAAATCGAGTTTTAATACTCATGATCATCCATCTATTTATTCATCCATACATTCACAAAAATATCCAGCACATGTATCCTATACATTGTCAAATATTCCATAAGCACTTAAATATTGCATATTAATTTCAAAAAGGTTTGCACATGCTTAAGCAATTTAAACCATGAATTGGAGGTTATATAATAATTAGCATTAAAAAAATTGATTAAAAAAAAATAATGAGACAATACAACACCACCCGAGCAAGGCCATGAAGTGGTAGCCATGCCTTCAAAATTGGACTACTCTGGAAAGCAATCCAACGACTTGCGGCCACCCATTGCCTTGCCTCCCTTTAGTCGTACAAACTATCCGATTTCAATTCAATTCAATTTTTGACATTCCAACAAAGTTTTAAACATTTTAAAAATAGAATAACCAATTCAACATGTCCTGTAACGACCAAAAAAAGAAAAAAAAAATCCCAATATTATTTTAAAATTTTTTTCACAATTTACATTAAATTATTTCCTTACTTAAAAATTTTCCTACCTTTTAAATTCGCCGCTCTATAGTTTCAAAATTTATATTTCAATCCCAAAATTTTATAATTTCATTTTTCCAAAATTCATCAATCAAAAGTTAAAATATTTTATTATCATATTAAAATATTTTGCAATAAAAGATTCCTGCATACATTCCTTCACATTTCAAAAAATTCATTTCGACCCCAAAACGTTAATCTTCTATTTTCTGAAAGTTTCCATATATACCTTTTTTCCTTCAAAAATCATATTTCAATCCCAAAAGCTTTTCAATTTCACAAATGTCTATAATTCAAACTCAAAATATTTTATTACATTTACTAGAATTTTTCTCATAATCAAATTTCCTATATGCCATTATTTTGCTTCAAGAAATATTGTTGTCAACCCAAAATTCTAATATTCCATTTTTCCAAAACATATAATAAAATAAAATAAATGAATAATAAAATAAAAAAATAAAATCTATCTATATTTTATTATTTTTTACCATTATTTATGTAAAATATTTAAATTTTAATTTTCAAAAAGATTAAGCCATTAATAATAATAAAAATAATAAAAATAGTAATTAAAACTTATCCTCTAATCTTTTTATCACTTTTGTCTCCCAAAAAGGGAGAATATCTAATCTTCATTAATTGCAAGAAGATTAGGTTAATTAATGCACTAATTAAAAAAATATAAGATAATATGGATACATTGTACACGGTGGAATTTATCATTTAAAAAAAATAATAAATGCATGCATGATCTTGAAGGCCCTGTATGGAAAGATCTTGAAGGCCCCACAAAAATCTTTACTTATTTGCTAAAATACCCTTAAGGATTTCAAAAATTACAAAACTTGCCCCCAAAATTTTTTCTATAAACATCAACACACCCTCTTGCACTTTCTCTAACTTCTTCATATTTCCTTCACTTCTTTACAAACCAAGAAACTCACAAGAAGAAATCTCTTCTTCCTTATCATCTCGAAAGCCTCTCTACAAATTTCTATTTTAAACAGAACATCTTCAAAATTTTTGAGGCCAAGGAAGAATAGAGAGTTTTTCATTAGGGATAAATCTTGGTATGCCCTAAAAACTCTAATATGATAGGAAAACTCTAAAATATAAGTCTAAAATGGAGATTTTGTACATTAAAACATGACGAGTAAAAGATCTTGATTGTTTGAATGAAAACGGGTTAAAACTTGGAAGGAATACTTGGAGATTGAAATCCTTGAGGTATTAAGATTAAGGTAAGAACTATGGCATAACCCTGCCTTATCTAACAAACCTTGATGATGATTTCCTAGATTATATGGTTGAAAACCTAGCCAACATCCTGAAATATGAAGTATACTTGGCATAATCTACTTTTCACTCCATTTCCCCTATTTTCCACGAAATAAACTCATCATCAACATCTTGGAGAGATGCTGTCGTTTCTGCAATAAAAAGAAAAAAAATAGTAAAAATAGGAAGAGAGCTCCAGCACTAAATTTTTTCTTCTTTTTTTCTTCAAATCTTCACTCTTTCCAATAAAAAATTTATATCAAAAAAAAAAAAAACCTTCAATCTTTTATGTTATTTAGCTAAAAGGAAGGATTAGAAAAATATCTTCAATAGGGCAAATCTTTGGTAAGTTAAGCTTTAGCCTATTATAAACGGATTAAATACAAATTATCCTCCTGTATTGTGTCTAATTGGCGATTTTCCCCCTTGAGTGCAAACAACTGATAAAATCCCCCTTATATTTTGCAAAATAACTCTCACTCGTCCCAACTCCTATTTTTAAAATTTTAAAATATGGAATGACAGAAATACCCTTGTATTTATCCCAAAAAGCTAAGAAGTAATTCTTCATTTTGTTCGCTGGTCTGCTCACTGCTCAAATATCCAAACCTTAGGTTTTTTGAAGAACAAATTTTTTTCTCCCAAATCGTTGATTTTTGCAAGGTGTATATATAAAATTACATATATCTCTGCCCTTAATAGATGAGAATGGCAAGGTTGGGGCACCATTTCGCATGTACCCTCAATGGTTAATCAAGTCATTCAAGATTTGAAGCTTTTGGAAAAAGATATTGATGCTCGCATGTCGTTTGGTAGCAACCACGGCAAACTCTTGGTGAATATCTCAACTTTAGCTATTATCCATGTGAATGGTGTATGGGATTTGTGTAGATTCTGAAAATTTTGATTCATGGGTTCAATTTTCTTTAACTTAGTTGGATAAGATGGAGTTTTGTTTATAAGTCCGGGTGGGATTGGAAAAGAGTGGCAAGAATTAGATTTTGGGTGATTTAATGATATAGCTACGGTGAGGAAGAAATGAGGATGTATGAGAGCAGCGAGCAGACTAAGCGGACTTCATTTTGTATATCGATGTCATGTGATTTTTCTTATGCAATTTTTGTACAAATCCTCGAGTTTTGTTTTCGATCTTCTCTGTAAAGTTTCGTTTTTGTCTTTACCTTGCACTAAAGTCAACAAACAGGTTTTGTATTTCCACACAATATATATATATATATATGTTTCGTTGCCAACTTAATAAATGACAGAATTATATGCATGCAATTTTCAGTTAGGAATTTGACTGTGGTTTTTGACAGATAGTAACAAATTTGTAATTTTATATTTCTAACAAATATGTAGCGCAATGCTAGCTGCTAATAGTTAATTGATCATAATTAATTGATGCGGGTTTTAACTGTATTTGGCATGGTCCCCCAATTTTTATATTGAAAATAGCTTGTGGTCCCAGTTGTGAATGTGTTTCTGTTGATTTTATTATTGTTTCTTTTATGCAGTCATTTTCTTACTTTATTGTATTAGTGTTGACCCCTTTTTTTTGTTTATTTCTGTAGACAAATGGATAATGATTTGACTGTGGAACTATATATCGGGGGAACATTTGTGAGGAAATTTGATGAAGTGTTCTATAAAGAAGGTAAGAAGCATGAATTTCTAAATATTATTCTTCCTTCGAGCATGAAAAAATTACGTTGGTTGTATGACTTATGTGGTGGTAAAATGAATAATGTGTCATTTAACTATAAATTTCCTGGGTGGTCATTTGAATATGGTGTTAGGCTATTGCATGATGAAGCCAGTTTAAATGAAATGCGTGTGAATTTGAAAAAGCCAACAGTTGTGACATCTATGTTGAGGAAACTGCAAATCCCACACAAGTCATAGACACTCAAATGAATATCTTATTTGAAGACCATGTGAATGATGAAAATATGAATGAAGAGCATGTGAATGATGATATTTTGAATGGAGATTTGAATGAAACTATGAATGAAGATGATGATAGGGAAATTGATGAAATCATGCCTAGTTTTGATTTTTCTTCTGTCATGGGAAAAGAATCATGCATTGATTTAGGGGATGATGATATGGGGATAAATGAAAATGATATTAATGATGATTTAGATTGTGAACTTGATGCAAGGGATAAGGATAAGAAAATATGTGAAAACTCTTATTCTCTTAATGGCTTTTACTCAGAGGATTCCTCTAACTCAGATTATGTCCAACCTGAGGAGGATGAGGAAGATGAGAAAACCTCAGATGTACCTTATGAGACTTTGCAAGATCTTGAGGATTCATTTGATGATGACATTTTTATTCAAAAGGAATTGACTAAAAGAGATTTGCTTCAAAAATTGAATAAAATGAAAAACAAAGATTCTAATTGTAGCAAGAAACATCAACATCAGATGAATCCAATCTTGCAAAATTCAGATAAATGGTACTCTGATCTTGGTGAAGAGGATGAGCTCATCAGTTTGGATGGCTCAGAGGAGGATGTTCCTAAACATCCTTACTTTAGACCAGGGAAAGTTGATGCCAAGAGATATGAGTTAAAAGTT
>JACFYI010003352.1:362846-389473 GCA_014898755.1 Handroanthus guayacan | reverse complement strand
TAGTTATGAATTATGGAATTTTCGAGTTTTTAAGTTATGAATGCTTCGCGATTTTCTATTTACGGTTGTTAGTTAGTTTTTCGTTCGAGAGTAGCGACCCGGACCTAGATGTGGATGCTCTAGTTTTCCGGGACGTTACATATGTTAAGGGGGTCAGTTACTTGCAATAGTTGGAAGAGATGGAAATGATAATATGTAGCCACTTGCATTGGCTGTGGTTAGGGTGGAGAATATGGATACTTGGACTTGGTTTATTACAGAGTTGTTGTTTGAAATTGGGGAAGTTGAATAGTGTAAGTGGACCTTTATATCTGATAGGCAAAGAGAGTTAATTGATGCGCTAGAAAAATTATCCCCTGGTTGTGAGCACAAATTCTGCTTTAGACACTTGAAGATTATGTGAATTCTTGCTACAAGAAAGAGGTATATCTAAAAGTGTATTCCCACATGATACATGTTGTCCCTGGTAGTTCTGACTACATAAAGACCAATTATGAGCCATTGAATACACCTAATTATAGAAGGAAAAATGGGAGACCTAAGAAGATGCGGAGGAGAGGTGTAGATGAGGTGGATAAACCTGTCTCTACAAGAAAACGTCCCCCTCACCATTGCAAGAATTGCTTGCAAGTTGGGCACAGAAGAATTGCCTGCAAGAATGCTACACATCCAAATTCTACACTCAAAAAGGTAATCTATTATTTCTTTATCTAAAGTTAGTTTCTTTTTTAAAAAAGATTACAGATTGAGCCCAAAAACTTAATCTTTTTTGTAGGGTAAAGCTACTGATTTTTTTCTCTAAATTCAAAGGTGAATGCAAGTAGAACTGCCAAACAAATTGATCTTGCAAAAAAAAGTAAAGAACTCAGAGTATGCAACCTTTTAGTTTTTACTCTTAGTGAAGTATTTATATGTATTTATCTCTAATATGTGTAAACTTTTATGCAGACAAAGATCAAAGAAGCAAGAAAATGAGTAAATACAAGAGTAAAATATTGCAGCCTGTGAATTTCATATTTATACTTTTATAAAATTTCAGATCTAAGCTTCTTGTTCTTTCCTTGTAGATTTGCCAAACAAGTGAAGCTTCAAGACAGCTTGTTGAATGTTCAAGTCAGCTAAATCGAACCCCAGGGCAGCCATCAGAGGCTTCAAGTCAAGCACACTGAGCTTCAAGTCAGCCACAACAATATCCAAACCAGGCATTCCAATCTTCAAGGGTAAGAACAATTATTAATTTTACAAAATTTTCTGATTTTACCCTATGGATATTAACTGTACCTTCTAAACAGACCAGTGAAATTGAACAGCCAAGCCAAGTAGCCAAGGAAAAACCTATCAAGGTTTGAGAAGTGAAGATTTGTTAGGAAAGAGGAAAAAATCTTTAAATATCAATATCGGTGGGGTTTCAGAGCCTAGTAAGAAGGCTCCTGGAGGAAGAAAGCCACAAATCTCTGAAGTCCTTGAAAACATAAGGATAAGATCTAAAAGATTGCAAGAAAAAAAGAAGCAAAGCTAAAACATTTGGGTATAGGGGGCTGGCTGTTCTACTTTCTTTATGAGAATTGGACTAAGGAGACATGTGAAAGTATGTTGAATGCTTTTTTGTTTGTATATTGAAGATTCCCTATATGTGGACTATGTTGGTAGTGTATTTTAACACTTTTGCTCATTGAAATGAGATAATACGCTGGTTGTAGCGATATAATGGCCCACTTCAACTTTGAAAAAACTTTTTTTGGTGATGTTGTTGGAAGTGTACTTATTTGTTATTAAATTGTGGTGGTTGTGCTAAGATGTGTATTGTCACTTTGTCCCTTATTTTTGCTTCTTGGTTTAGGTATATTTAATTCTTATTTGCACAGGTTTTTTAAGCCCTTATTGCTAGCTTTATATTCATTCTCTAGTATAATCTTAATTAATCAGTTATTTCTTTTCCACTTTATGGGCCAAATGCTGCCAATTTTTTTATTTTTTCATATTATTATTTAACATCTTAATGACCCAAATTTTATTAAGTTCTGCTGTCTTATTGACTTGTTGAATGGTAGGCTTAGTCATCCATAAACATAATAAATTGGCAGGTTTTCTCAAACTTTAAGTTAAATGGCAAGCTTGCACAAAACGAAATAGTGATATTAATATTGTGAAGATCCTCAATCACAAAATAACAATGTCATTGAAACAACCTAATACAAATTACAACAAAAAGATCCCAAAAAATGGCCAACTCATTTTTAGCTTTTCAACAACAAAATAATCAAAAGCATAAACAATCCTAGCCAAATGACCTAAGAAACATGAATATAATTCCCTCCTTTTCACCACCTTGAGCTTTAGAAACAATTAACATCACTTCAATGTCTTCTGCCGTATCTCCATAAGTAGATTCTTCCTCCCAAGTCCATGTCACATTTTCAACTTTTACCCATCGAAAATAATCACATTGATATGAGTTACAACAATAGAAAAGCTTTCCCTTTGACTCTTTGTTTTCATTTTCAACAACTCTTATTGCAGCTTTCATGGTGCACCCACAGAGAGGAGTCGAAGCATATCTTATGTCTAAGGACGGAGTGGATTCACATTTTAAGATTTGTCATCTCCTTCTTGTATTGCATAAAGACATTTTGGCTTCTTCAATTTCTACAGCATTAAAATAGTGAAAAAGAGGGAGTAAAGATGAGCAACAGATTTAAGATGAAAAAAGGGGCAAAATTATCTTTTTAGAGGATAATACGCATTCACATCCATACAAAAAGCATGTCCTATTCATGCTCTGGTGTTGAGGTTGTTTCAGATCTATTTTTCAAAATATAGAGGGTGATTTTGCCAATTTTTTGCACTCAGGGGGAAAATCGCCAATTAGACACAATACAGGGGGATAATTGTATTTAATCCTATTATAAACCTTAAGATGTAAAGATTTGAAATAAAGCATACATTTATTAAAAAATGGTATCTAAAAGATTCTTGATATTGGATAAATAAGTGACTTAAACTTGAAAAATATTTTGGATTTTGGGACATATATAATTAGACTTGAGATTGAAGGTTGAATTCTAACCAAACAAAAGACATTTGTCTCGGCTACCCACTGTCCCTTGCAACACTTTCAATTTTCAAAGCTTCAAAACCCACTTTTTCTTTATCAAATCAGCCATTATAATATTCTATTGAAAATCTTATCGAGTTTAGATGATTTTAGTATCAATAATCACTAAAAAACATGGAGAAAAATATTCGAAAATGTTGATGAAACCCAGCTTGCCATAGCTATCGAGAACAGGGATAGTAGCAGAGGATGAGTTTAAACAGGTATAAACGAAGATCCGATTATTGGATCATCAATTGAAAATCACCATTAGAAAGATCGTCGAGTTAAAATATTTATAGAGGTAAAATCTTCCATTAAACTTATTGGAACATATTTGAAAATATGTTGCAAATCTAACGTGCCGAAAAAGGAGTATAAATCTAAGATGTTGGACTTTATAAATCAAGTTCTTATACAAAATCTGATTTTTAGACCCTAGTTTTAGTATGTTTTTTATGAAATCTTGATGAGGATAGATTCATCAAGTGGATGAGAAAAATTGATAATTATTTGAATTTGAAATGAGATGGATTAAAGAAAATGATATGTTATGAAATTGGTTGTTTAAGATATGGAACATGTAGAGTTTGATTTTTGGAGAACGATAATCAAAATGACTTCAGAAAATAGATCGATCAATAATAAAATTTGCAATTTCTAAAGAAAATCGGTTGAAACCAAGAACACTATATGTAAGGACTTGAGGTAAGGATTATGACTATCTCCTTTGCTCATGAATCCTTTAGATTATGAATCATTCCCTTTGCCTAGATTGAATGAGCTTGAATTTGGACTCAATATTTTTATCCTCATATGGACCTCATAAATTTCTTACCTTGTTTGATGATGAGAGTGGACATTTGGATCTTATTATGGTAATTTCTTTTGTTTAATCAATGATAATCTTATGTTTTGAAATCTTCGACATTATTGAAAAAAAGTATTCATTATAAAAAATGACAACATGGACTCACGTGGTTAAATTTCGATTTTTTTGTGATTTGATCATAAACTTTAAAGATCCAGAAATTTTCCTAGCATTTTTCATTTTATAAGAAAAAAAATATTTTGATGTGGGTGTGTCCGTACCCACATATGGGCGCACTTGTGCCTTGGGTCATCCAGGAGCATCTTCGTCCAGTTTCAAGCGTGGTTGCGCCCAATCTAGAAACCCCTTTTCATGATTTTGGCTCTTTTTAGCCTTGATAAGTCCATGGTTCGCTATTTTGAGATGTTTTCAAAACATTATTTGTGATTTTCACTCTTCAAAATGTTTTCAAAAATATCATTTATGACTTTTACTCCTTTAAAATATTTTCAAAATATTGTTTATGATTTTCACTCATTTGAAATATTCTTGAAGCATTGATTAAAATGTCCATGGTACGGTCTTTTGAAATAATTTCAAAATATAATGCCCCGGGATCCTAGAGCATCCGTCCCTAAGTCCATAATGTTATTCACGCAAAGGAAACTAAGCTATACCCAAAATAGAAACTCAAATATATTCCAATTACTTGTAGTATCAAAATATATCTTACATTTACAAATCAAATTCTAATACAAAATCAAACATACCAATCTTCACCCAAGTTTCCAAAATTATGCATCATAATAAAACTTAACAAATAACAAAGCTAGAGCACTAATCCAAGACATTCAACTCGGCCAATCGAACCTGGAATCAATTCCATACATGAAGTAAATTATGAAAACATGAGTTCACTGATCCAGCAAGATTTATGGCCAAGATAAAGAGCATGAGAATAAACAATTAGATAAGCTAACAATGGAATTATGGAATTCATAAACATATGAGAGCTAATCATAATTCAAAAGCATAAGAATTCATATAACATACATGATCAATGGCTCAGAATTCATTAACAATCATGAAAGGAAATAAGTTAGGCTGAACTAGTTTTTGGAGGATCTATCACCCTTTTAAACTTTAACATAAACATATAAATCCTTATTCCTCTATTTACTATCTCGAGTCGCCACTCGAGGAAAGCCATTCATTCATTAGGCACGGTCAACCGCGTGCCATGGACTAGCCTTTTGGAAACCTACCTCCGGGCTTCCTCCGAACTATCCAATCGGAAGGCCTCCAGAGGACCCACCGCGATCTAATATTGCACGGCTACCCCTTCTGAACCTCCTCGGGCCATCATTCATGCATATAGGTTTAAATGAATAAACATATTCAAGATAATTGAACCAATTGATAAATAGGCATAACTAAATTTCAAGTTCAACATTCAATTCGATTTGAACTTGCGACTCAAGAAAATCATTTTGAAGTTTTAAAACATCTTAAAGAAGGTTTGTATGGGCTTAGAATAGTGAAAAAGGGTCAAAAAAACATCTTTTTAGCTTTTGGACTGGGCGTGATCGCGCTCAGCGCCTAGTTGAAATTTTTTTTTTCCAAAAATCAGCAAAAATATTTTTGAAACCATTTTCATGATTTTGGACTTACTTTAAAACATGTCAAAACAAGAAAACCTCCATCAAACCCATCTATTCCATTTTTTCATAATTTCATCAAAATTCCTTTCTCTTGTCCAAAGTTCACATTCATAAACAAGCAATGGCATTGAATGGGAAATGATGATTTACACAAGAACATTCAATTATTCATGGAGTTCACGAATCATAAGAATACTTCAAGAGCTCAAATCATGAACGATCATCATAATCAATAACGAGAAAAGGAATAATCAAGGAATTTTCAAGAGTATAGCCACAAGGGGGAGAAACCATAAATCTTACCCTTGTCCTAAGCTTCAAAGTTGTTGGTTGAGGTCCTCAAGTTCCTAATACACCATTTATCACCTAATAACATCAAAGATTATAAGTGTTAAGTCACTTTCCTTATTAATCCTTAGATCGAAATGACTTTCTAGCACTTAAGCTTACCAAGATCCTAATGAGAGTGTTCACTTTCCAAATTTTACTGTTTCCTTTTGAGAGTTTTAAGTTTTGTAGGATTTATATAGATATGTATATATATATGTATGTATGTATGTATTTTGTTGTAGGAAAGAAGAAAAAGTTAGTTTGTGCAAATAAAGAGTGTTTGCTTGAAATAGCAGTGTGAGTCTTGGTCTAGCCCCAAACTATTTATAAGGAAAAGGAGGGCTTGTAAGCAAGTTCCAAAAATTTGAGGGTTTGCCAAGTATCAAAAGAAGAGGTTGTCTCCCATAAATGCATGACTTGTTCATGAAGTAAGGGCCATGGTGTTAGGTGAAGTAATCCCACAATTTGAAGAGATTTGGTTTGCCAAAAATCTAACCATATCTATGCATATATGTGTATAAATATTGCTATATATATGTAGATATTTTGGAATTAAAAGATCAAGCTTGAGTGTTGGGCCTAGAGTTTGGGCCGTGATTTAATGGTTTATCGGGCCAAAATAATGTTTTGAGACGAGTTTTGTTGAAATAAAATTTTTGGTTGGGAAAACGAAATATTTTTGTCATTAGAAAATTTTTGAATGGCAATGAAAGAAATCATTCATGATTGCTTGAAAAATGAGGATTTTAAAAATATATTTAGAAAAATTTTTAAGTTATTACATTCTCTCCCCATAAAAGAATAAGTGAGAGAATCTATCCCTTATCTCGTCCTCACATTCCCAAATAGTCTCTTCTACTTTCTGGCTCTTCCAAAGAACTTCAACTTGAGATATCCGTCGATTCCTAGGCTGCTCTACATAGGTTAGGTCACTTTGGAGAAACACATCCATATGCTCAATTATATGTGAAAGATCTAGATGATACTTTTGCAATTGGAACACGTGGAAAACGTTATAAATTCTAGTGAGATTTGGTGAGAGATCAAGTCTGTATGCCATAGGAACAATACGTTTAGTGATTTCCAAGGGTCCCGCGTATCTTGGCTTTAACTTCCCACTCTTTCCCATTCTACAAATTCCTTTTTGTGGTGCGACTTTCAGGAACACTTGATTCCCAATGTCAAAATCCAAATCTTTTTGCCGCTTATCCGCGTAGTGTTTCTGATGATCTTGGGCCGTCTTCATATTTTTCTTGATCATCTAGACTTTGTTGATTGCTTCTTGTATCAATTCAGGCCGTAGTTCGTCTTTCCCTATTCCTGAAACACCCCTTGTTTCGTCCAAATCCCAATGCAAAGGTGATCTACATTTTCGGCCATACAAGACTTTGTATGATGCCATCTGGATAGAAGCTTGACAGCTTTTATTGTAGGCAAATTCTACCAAAAGTAGATGCCTATCCCAATTCTTAGGAAAATTCAAAACACATTTTCTGAGCATGTCCTCTAGTATTTGAATAACACTTTCTGACTAGCCATTAATCTGAGGATGAGCTACAATGCTGAAAATCAGTTTTGTCCCCAAGTGTTCTTGCAAGCTTTTCCATAATCTTGCTGTGAATTTTGAATCTCTATCGAAGATAATATTCTGAGAAATCCCTTGTAATCGTACTATCTTCTTAATATAAATTTCGGTGAGTTTTTCAGCATTATACTGGATTTTGACAAGCAGAATCAATCACAACCCAAACATTATCGCATCTTCCTCCCACAACAGGCAGACCTGTTATGAAGTCCATGGTGATTTGGTCCCATTTTCAACTCGGGATTGGAAGCGGTTGTAATTTTTCAAACGGTCTTTGATACTCCGCTTTCACAAGTTGGCACGTTAAACATTTCTGAATATATTCCACTATGTCTTTTTTCATTCCTTTCCACCAAAACTCCTGTTTTAGGTCCCTATACATTTTTGTTTCTCTAGGGTGCACAGTCTAGTACGCTACAGATAGCACTCTTTCTCTCATTCTTACAGGAACACATACTTGATCATAAATCATAATAACCCATCTACGTTAATCCGAAAGTTGGGTCTCATCTCTATTTTAAGCTTTTGTACTCAATCATCCTCTTCTTGAGCCTTTAAGATTTCACTGTACAATTCTGGGTATATGCTCCTCTTTGATATTTTTCTTTTTCGACTTAAAACATCAGCAACAATGTTTGCTTTGCCTGGGTGATAAGTGATCGTGAAATCATAATCCTCCAAGAATTCCATCCACCATTATTGTCTCATATTTAAGTTTTTCTGACTGAAAATATATTTCAAACTCTTATGATATGAGTAAATCTCTATTCTTGCCCCCATACAAATATGATGGCCATTTTGCTAAAGCAGAGACTACCTCTGCCAACTCCAAATCATTAGTAGGATAGTTCAGCTTATGATTTTTCAATTTTTTTGAAGCATACGCGATTACTTTGCCTTTCTGTATTAATACATAACCCAATTCTTCTTTTGAGGCATCAGTAGATACAGTGAACTCTTCGGATCCATCGGATAGTATGAGTATCGGAGTTGTCGTCAATCTTTTTTTAGCTCCAAGAAACTTTCCTAGCACATTTGATCCCATTCAAATCGTCGATCTTTTTGGGTCAGTCTAGTGAGTGGTCCAGCTAATTTAAAGAAGTTCGAGATAAATTTTCAATAATATCCTGTCAATCTCAGAAAACTTCTCATTTCCATAACGGTCTCAAATCTTTTCCAGTTGAGAACTGACCTTCTCTGGGTCCACTTCAAGTCCCTTCTGAGATATTATATGCACAAAAAAGGTTACCCTTTTCAGCCAAAACTCACATTTGCTAAATTTGGTATACAATTGGTGCTCCTTTAAGGTTTGAAGGATGATCGATAAGTGTCCTTCATGCTCCTTCTCTGATTTGAAAGAAACCAAAATATCATCGATAAAAATCACAATGAAGCAATTAAGGTATGGGCGAAACACTTGATGCATTAAATCCATGAATGCTGCAAGAGCATTTGTCAACCTAAAAGGCACCACCACAAACTCGAAGTGCTCACAACGAGAGTTAAATACAATCTTGAAAATATCTGCTTTCTATATTTTGAACTAATAATATCCTTATCGTAAGTCCAACTTAAAATATACTGCAAACCACTGAAGGTGATCAAACAATTTATCAATGTGGGGTAAGAGATATTTATTTTTTACGATTACTTTATTTAATTCTCTATAATCAATACACATTCTCAGTGACCCATCTTTCTTCTTTACGAACAGGACCGAAGCTCCTCAAGGTGAAGAGCTTGGTCATATAAAATTCTTATACAGCAACTTTTGTAATTGCTCCTTTTACTCTTTTAATTCTACTGATATCATTCTGTAAGGGGTTTTCGAGATTGGCGTTGTGCCAGGAATGGTTTTTATCACAAACTCAATCTCTCTGTTTGGGGGTAGTGAATTTAGTTCCTTCAGAAAAACCTCCGAAAATTCATTAACCACCTTTACGTCTTTCAGTTCAACTTTATCCTGAGGTTTATTAATCAAATAAGCTAGAAATTCTTGTCTCCTTTTTTTGATAATTTTTTTTTGCTTTCACAGCAGAAATGATACTTATACCATTGTTCTTGGGCGTGCTGTTAGTACCTACTCCAACTCTGGTACCCAACTTGACTGTCTTAGCAAAACTATCAATCACTGCTTGATGTTAATACAGCTAATCCATTCCAAAAATGAAATCATAGTCCAGAATTGGCAGATCAGTCAGGTTTGCACTAAATTTCTAATTATCTATGATCACAGGGTATTAAGAGTATCTTACACTAGTCTCATAACACCCTCCTATAGGAGTTTAGACCTCATAAGACATTTTTATATTTTCTGATATTAGGCCTAATCCTTTTGCACAATTAATTGAGATGAAAGAATGTGTTGCGCCAGGATCAAATAAAGCTTTGTGGATAAAATTCTGGATTAGGACTTTACCTTCTACAACCTAAGTGGGGTCCGTCCCTTTTTCTCCTGTTAAGGCATAAGCTCGGGCCTTAACTTGGGGATGTCCAATGATATCTTGCTGTAACGATTCAAAAAATTTTCTAATTAAATTTTTATATTCTTGATTTTAATCGATAAACGTTTTTCTCACAACTAAAATATTTTATCGCATTCGAAAAATTGTCTTACACACAAAAATTATGATATATAATATTTTGGCCCAAAATTTGAGCCTAATTGTGCCAAAACCCAACCCAATATACTACAATATATATATAGATATATACATAAATATACATACAATCGGCCACCCATATATTGGCTTAGGGGAGATGTTTTCTTCATTTTACCAAACTTCCTCACCAAGTTCTAAAACCTTCCTCACTAAGTTAAGGAAACTTTCTCACTAAGTTATGGAAACTTCCTCACTAAGTTATGGAAACTTCCTCTCTAAGTTGTGAAAACTTACCCATTAAGTTTTATTTTATAATTGAAAACTTACCCATTAAGTTTTGTTTTATAAATAGGTTTGGTTAGGAACTTTGCAAAACACACTCGCTAACTTTACTTTACATACAACGTTTTCAATTATCTTCTTCAATCTCCAAAAGTCTTTAAGCTTTGAAAGGGAGGGAAGCTTGGAAAATACACTCTCTCACTTAGGAATTTTGGGTAAGCTCTAACGACATGATTGATATGCAGAAATGAAATTAGATAGGAATGGAATGACTTTAAAAATGGAAAATGAATGAAGTAACTATTAATTTTTCTATGGTTGGTATACACAAGGAATAGAAACAGAATGACATCATAATTCTTTACTTGATTACAATCTCATGATTGATAACGAATCATAATTGACAAGAATGGAAAAAAAATATTTTAAATAACCAAATTACCCTTTAATTAGTAGATTTTTTAAATAAAATTTTCAGAACATAAATAATATATTCATTGATTAATAAATATTTTTCAAATAAATTAATATATTAAATAAATATGTGCAAATAAATATATTTTTTCAAATAAATAGTTAAATAATTTTTTTAAAAATAATATTTTTTAAATAAAAACTACTTCTTAAATAAATAGATAAATTTTAAATAAATAAATAAATATTTTTTAAATAGATATGTTTTACATAGATAAATAATTTTAAATAAATGAGTATCTTGTAAATAAATATTTGTTAAATAAAATAAATAATTAGTAAGTAAATAAATATTTTTAATGAATAAATAAATATTTTTAATAAATACAATTTGAAGCTTTGTGAAAATTCGAAACTTGTCTAATTTCATGAAGGGTAATTTTGTAATTAATAAATTATAATCTAGGGATAATTACATTAAGTCACCTGAACTATGGGCGTTTTTACACTTTCTAACCTAATCAAAAAAATTTTACACTTTGCCATTTCAACTTTATAAAATTTTCACTTTGCAACCTCAGTACATTTTTAAAGAAATATTCCACCAGAATATTCGCATAGTAGACACGTGTCTGAATATTAAGGAACGAAAAGTCTCACTTTACTACCTGAACTTCATAAAATTTTGCACAATGCTACCTACCAATGGAATATGTCCACCGGAAAATAGATTGGATTGCAAAGTGAAAAATTTTGCAAAGTTAAGATAGCAAAGTGTAAATTTTTTTTTATTAGATTGCAAAGTATAAAAATGTCCATAGTTTAGGTGGCTTAATGTAATTATCCCTATAATATATTTCTAATCTGTTGGGAATAGCTAATACCATGGGAGTAAAAAGGAATGGCTAATCCCATGCTTTTGGGAATAGGTATTCCCACGGGAGTAAGAATTCCATTTCCTAAGTCATATCAATCAAGTGTTTTGGAATGAACTTAGGAATGCCCATTCTATTCATGCCTCATTTTTGCAAACCAATCATACCGTAAAGGAATTAAATTAGCTTATGGCTTGAGAAATTGATTGAAGTATGATGTTCATATAGTCTTGATAGGTTGTGATATTAGGACTTTGGACACCAACCACCAAAATTTAAAGCTTAGGATTCAAGGTAAGAGTTATGGCTATAATTTTCTTGACCATATGTTCCTGTTATTGCCGATGATCTAATGTTCCATTTATTTGAATTCATTGTTGAATATTTGATTTGATTGAAATCTTGTAATGAAACCTTGAGCCCTAGCCTTGTTTAACCATAATCATGGAAGCATTGGACTTAGGAAATTTAAATGATGTTTTAAAACATTAATCTTCCCATTTAAAGCATTTTTACAGTGAAAATTTTGGGACAAACTCGAAGAACTTTTGGTTGAGGAAATAAGTGGAGTAATGGACTTAAAATTAAAGAATTCCTTAAATTATTTTGTTTTGGAATCATGAAGTTCAAAACTAGCTTTCTACCAAATTTTTGAATTTTTATCCCTTTTGCTATTTTTAGTCTATATCTTGCTTGTTTAAAATGTTCTAGAACTTCAAAATAATTTTTTTAAGTTCGATTCTCAAATCGAATCGAATGTTAAGCTTGATATTCACTTGTATCTATGTATCGTTTGAATATCTAGCATATATTTTTCTCTTTTAAACCCTATGCATAAATGTTGGGCCCAAGAGCCACCAGTGAGACAACTGGGCGGATTGGGCTATCAATTTGTTCCTATAGGGTTATCCCATTGGATAGTTCCAAGGGAACCTAGATATAGATTTCTAAGAGGCTAGTCCTTGGCACGCGGTCTACCAAACCTAATGTATTAATGACTTTCCTCAAGTGGCCACTCGAGTAAGCAAATGGAGGGACAAGGGTTTAATGTTTTATATTAAAGTTATAAGGGTGATAGATCCACCAAAACCTAGCCCTGCTATCATTACTTGCTTGTTCATGAATCATAGTAGGCTTCTGAGCCATTTGAATGCATTCACCTTACGAATTCCTTATCTCTAAATATGTCATTGAACTCATGAACTATTATTTGGCTTGTCTATTGCTTCATAGCCATTCCCTTTCTATTAGCTATAATTCTTACTAAGTCAATGGATTTATGATTTTATGATTTACTGTATGTAGGGAATTAAGTTGAGGGTGGTCCTGACAAGATGTGGAGAACTTTATATTTTATTTTGCAATTATGGGTTGTGTAAAATAATTGAGAATTTTGGCAGGTGGTTTGATATGTATATATGGAGTTTTGGTATTGATTTTGTAGTAATAGACAATGAGAGATCATATGTAGCTCTTGTGAGACTTGGTATGAACTTATGGAGTTCTGGAACATATATTTTTATAAGAGATTATAGAATGAAAGTATTGTTATTAAAATTTTGAATTTGTGGCTTTTAATATAGTTACCCTATATATAGGTAACGATCCCAACCTAGGGGCGGATGCTCTAAGGCTCAGAAGCGTTACACTTGCTATGGCTAATTTTGAGCCCCAGGATTGGTAGTTTTACGATTTTTTGAGCAGTCCTTTATTGAGTGTTGGACACTTTCACAAAGTAAATATTTGACTTATTTCTTCCAACACTGATCCTTAGTGTGAGAAGTACCTCTACAGAAACTGTAATTCCCTTTTCCAAAAACTGCTGGGGCTTTCCTTTTTTTCAATAGCATGTGTTGAACTCCTCGTCATTACTTTAAGTTTCTTCCCGTAGAAACCCTTCTTACCTTTATCTTGGTCAAATTTTCCTGACCACTTGCCTCTTTTTTTCTCATCTAATTTTCGGAGTTCTTGAAACTCCACTTCTAGCTCCATGGCTATTTCTACGGTATTATCATAGTTCTAGGGACGTCTGATAGCTAAAGCTTGCCTTAACTCAAGTCTAAAACCCTCCACAAATCGTTTCTTGCATCTATCTTCATCTGCTAGGATATAAGGGGCATACTGTATCAATTGGTTATATTTAGCTTCATATTTGGCTAAAGTGAGAGTTCCCTGAATCAGATTCATAAACTCTTTCTTTCTCAAATCCCTAACCACTTGAGGGATATATTTTCTTAAGAATTCTTTCTTAAATTCTTCCCAAGTACCTTCCAGTTCGTCATTCTCCTATCTTTTTTCCACAACTCTCTACCAATGGTGTGCAACTTTTTAAAATAGAAATGTGGCGTACCTCACTTTCTGCGAGTCAGTATCATTCAATACCCAAAAGATTTTCTCAGCTTCTATCAACCAAAATTCTGCCTTCTAATCATCAGTTCACTGTTGAACCTAGGTAGGTTGAATCTCAGAAATTTGGTTAATATCTTATCATCATAATCTTCCTCCTGTTTACGCTCTTGATTTTCTGGCTGACAGCCTTGATTTAAAACTTGTCGTAGTAGAGTGAAAGGCTATTCAATAGCCAACTTATTTCTCAAAGGTAGTTGTTTATGGGGTTGATTTCGAGTAGAAGGATTCTGTACACGAGGTTCTCGTTGGGCTATGGTATTTTCCAAATTATTAGGGGTCTCAGGTGTCCTAAGTTCCTCAAACAATACTCGTCTTGGACTTTCCTACTTTGTAGGGGGTTCGTTATATGATATATTCCCGCTAGATGCCATTATAATTTGAAATGTTATACTAAGGCCTTATCAATAACTTAAGAATTTTTCCATACACGTTAAGGGCAAGTCATCCATTGTAAAGAAATATTCAAGACAAGGAGTACTTCAAAAGGTTCATTTCATATCATTCAAGTTTTAAGTACATATAGGGTTATAAGGCCATCTTTACAAAAGTTGCCAAAAACCAGGATGGCTATCTAACCAGGGTCATCATCTATTCAACTTCTATCATACCTAGGCATGGTCTATCAACTTCCCATAGTTAGTACAAAAGATAAGTTACTACTTATAACTTCCTACCATGCCTAGCCAAAAGAAGCTTCATCAAACAACCTATATTTACACACATGTACATACTATAATATCCTACTCAATCAATGGCTACGTAATTAGGATCCTCATCGGGATCCTCTTTCTGTTCCTCTTCATTATCCCCTCCATTGCCATCACCATTATTGCCTCCAATCTCAACACTGCCAACCTCATTATCACTGACCACACTCCCATCAACATTGTGGCCATCGCCAACCTCCTTACCATCAAAGTTTTTAAGTCAACCCAAAGTTGCATTTTCTATGGCTGCCAATTGTTTCTCAACCCAAGTCAAGTCCTTGTTCGGCATATGTATCAGTATGAGAGGTGGTGGGGGTCGCACACTCATACGTGTCGTCCTCCTATACCTCCGCCTACTACCATGGCCATTGTTAGGCATGTTGGATGTTCCCGCTTCTTGAGTCGGGGCCTCCGGTGTGTACTCACTTCCACTCATTGTAACGAGACCCCATAATGTCTTCCTCCTCTTAAATACTGGTATGGTCTCCCCATTAATATAATCTTGTGCCACCCATTCAATGCCGAACATTGCATCATTCAGCTGTTTTGAGATCTCCTCAAGTTGAGCCACCATATCCCTAAGTCTTTGGTGGAAGTACAGGCGGTTGCATGCCGCCATGTTCTTAAAGTCCATGCATTGTGCTTGGTGTTTAGAGGCCATATTCTCTATCTCAGTCCTAGCACATTTCTCATATTCTTAGTGGAATAAGTACAAATCCATGTACGCGTTTCCCTAATACTCAATTGTTTTCTCTTTCTTTTCCATCTTTCCATCCCAATTCGTTATTCTTGGCTTCTTCAGTGGCCCTGTTATTGTTGATCGAGTTATGATCCGACTACAAATTCGTCCACTCTGCTACCTTCTTCTTTTCTTTATCCATCTATCTTACTATAATCAAGAGCAAACCAAGTTAGTGATAAAAGAGAATAAAAGCTAAAAATGTTATGAATCTAGACCCCCAAGGTTTCTTATCCTATGCTCTAATACCACCTACAATACCTCGGGGTCCTAGAGCATTCGCCCCTAGGTCTGTAACGTTACTCACAGAAAGGAAACTAAGCTATACCCAAATATTCCAATTACTTACAATATCAAATATTTTTTACATTTACAAACCAAATTCCAATACCAAATCAAACATATCAATCTTCACCCAAGTTTCCAAAATTACATATCATAATAAAACTTAACAAATAACAAAGCTAGAGCACTAATCCAAGACATTCAACTCGGCCAATCTAACCTGGAATCAATTTCCTACATGAAATAGACCGTGAAAACATGAGTCCACTGACCTAGGAAGATTTATGGCTAAGATGAAGAGCAAGAGAATAAACAATTAGATAAGCTAACAATGGAATTATGGAATTCATGAACATATGAGAGCCAATCATAATTCAAAAGCACAAGAATTCATATAACACACATGATCAAATGGCTCAAAATTCATTAATAATCATGAAAGGAAATAACTTAGGCTGAACTAGTTTTTGGGGGACCTATCACCCTTATAACTTCAACATGAACATATAAATCTTTATTTCTCCATTTGCTACCTTGAGTGGCCGCGCGAGGGAAGCCAGTCATTCATTAGGTACGGTCGATCGCTTGCTACAGACTAGCCCTTTGGAAACCTACCTCGAGGCTTTCTCCGAATTATCCAATTGAAAGGCCTCTAGAGGGTCCTGCGGTTTGATACTGCCTGGCTGCCCTTCCTAAAGCTCCCAGAGCTTATCTTTCATGCATATAGGTTTAAACAAATAAACGTATTCAAGATAATTTAACCAATTGGAAAATAGGCATAATTGAATTTCAAGCTTAATATTCGATTCGATTTGAACTTTGGACTCAAGAAAATTATTTTGAAGTTTTAAAGCATCGTAAAGATGGTTTGTATGGGCTTAGAATAATGAAAAAGGGTAAAAAAAAAAAAAAAAAAAAAAAAAAAAACCTTCTTTTTAGCTTCTGGACTAGGCATGACGATGCTCAGAATTGGGCATGGTTACACCTGCGGAGCTCGGGGCTACTGAGCTCATTATTTGATTCATTCTTCATTATTGTACTTTCCAAATTAATGATTGATTCATCTTTCAATTATTGGACTTATGGAATTTTCTATTTGAATCATCTCTTAATCCATATATACATTTACCTTACCATTCGATTACTAGCCATAAATCCTTACTAAGTCATTCGGACTTACTTTATAAACTTTAACATGTGTAGATGATTAAAAATAGAGATCTTTCCAAGTCAAGGAGACTTGAAATTAGATGTTAGTTTTGCTAAGAATCTTGTATATAGATATGTTTTGTGTTAGTGTTTCTTGTAACATTGGAAACATTTGGGTTATGAAGAATCATTTTGATATATAGTTGTAAAGTATTATTGTGAATTTGTGTTAATGAATTTGACATTAAATTGTACTATGAGATTGGGAAAATTTTTGGCAAGGAATTGGAGATTGTATTAGTTAGTATTTTTTTTATGTATCTATAGATTTGTAGTCTTTCAGGAGGGTGTCAGCTTGAAAGCTTATATAATATTGAGACTATATTTTCTTGAATATGGGAAATGCAATTGATCATGGGTTGCTTAGTATTCTGTTGCGTAATGTTTCAAGTTTTTAGTTTTAAACCCTTCTCGGCAACTTCTCTACTTACGAGCGGATACTCTAGGTTGGGGGTGTCACATGTCCAAACTTCAAAATTAAATTTAAATCATTATTCAACAACAAGCAACATTCTAGTTGATTCAACCTAATTGAATTACGAACACTAAATCTCTATTTAGAATAAATCAATTGCATCAAACCAAGCCACAAATGATATTCATTAATCTTAAATTAATAATTGAACTATATAATGAATTTGATCAACATCAATTCATCATATGAATTAATAACAAAAGATCTAAACCAAAAAACATGATATGGCTTGAATACCATAGCCAAAAACGTGATCCTTGAACATTAAGTCAAGAAATGGATAAAGTTAAAGTAGGTTTAGTGATCCATACCATCCTCCAATAGGAATATGACATGGGATGCTATTGTAATTATATGTTGTCTCACGAGTCCTAGAAGATATTTTTCTAAAAAGCTATGTTCATTTCCTCAGCATCACATTAGCATAAGATGTAATTTAAAATAATTTGATTGTGGCATTGTCTCATGAGTCATATAATGTTCATAATTGAATTATTTTAGACATGATTGGTGGGTTAATGATTTCACATTTCGTGATATAGATATCGCATGAGTTTTGGGTATATATGAAAAATGAAACGAAACAATTTAAGTTTGAATAGATGATAAATTGGTAAAAGCTTACCTATCTTTGAGTTATTTATGAATGTGTCATGAGTCGTGGATCCATAAATAATATCTTAGGACCATAAATTCCACTAGGAAATAAGATCTCCAAATTTTATGAGATGATATAAAATTTGAATATATGGTGGGAGGTAACTCATAATTGAAGACGATAATCATATTTATAAATATTGATAAAATAAATATTTATGTTCTCTTCCACATTTTTGTAGATATTTTCTTTTTTAAAAATCAACAAAATGTCTAAAAACCCACTTACCATCATTGCGGGAGCTAATGAACTAATCAGTTCCAACTGCCACAATTGGTTTAGAAACCTTAAGACTATTCTTGATTTCAAGATAAGGACTTGCGTCCTTACTCAAAATTTGCTTGATGTGTTGGCTTTGGATGTCAATGATAAGACTTGTGAAATGTTCCTACATTATGTTGAAGATGATCTTCAAACCCAATGTCTCATGACATCCATGACCAACGAGTTCCAAATATTTCATAAACACATGAAGCACACCAACAAAATCTTTATGTACCTAAAAGAGTTTTACTAGTGCAAACCAGGCATGAATGCTTTGTGGCTTCAAAGAAACTCTTTTGGAATAAGACGTTGAAGGTGTTATGCACATTCTAAAAATGTTGGACTCATCGAGAAACTTACTAATTTAGACGTGGTCATGAACAACGATCATTATGTGAATTTGATCTTCCAATCATTGCCTATCTGCGTTGATCAATTCGTGATGAACTTTAATATGAGCAAACAAGAAGTCACGATTAATGAATTGATTAATATGTTGATCACGATGGAAGCCACCATGAAAAAGGATAACCCTTTGATGATAGCCTACTCTTCCCAATCTAAAGCCCTTATAAGCCAAAAGAAAGGGATGAACAAGAAATGTTCTTCTTCAAAGGGGAAGAAATTATCAAAGCCTTTGGGTAAAGTCAAGAAGAAAAAACATTAATATGACAATAATTGCTTCTATTGGTGAACCTGACCATTGGAATAATTGCAAGGAATATCTTGCAACTTTGAGTAGAGGTATGCTCCTTATTGAAGTAAACTTATCAATCAATTCTTCCTCATAGGTATTTGATAATGCACGTAGTTCTCACCTTTGCAATACGTTGGAGGGAATCGAAAAAAGAAGAAAGCTAAGTGATGGGTGAAATTGGATTGAATAGCTAAAAACCATCACAGGCACGGCAAATGCAAAACAAATTTTTCAAAGACATAATTTATCAAATGAATTAAAAACATAATCATTAAATGATTGCCTATTAAAGGATAGTCATCATGTTTTGATTTAGATCTTGGGAAGAAGAAGTAGTCTCATTACCTTAAGCTCTTCAAGTATTCCTTTCCTTTAGGATCTTCAAATCTTCACTTTGATGATCACCTTGAATTCTTTAATTCACCAAAATCTTGAATTAAATCCCAATCAAGCCTTGAAAACTTCAAACTTGATCTTCAACTCCAAAGCAAAGATGTTCATCCACCAACTTGTCCACACTAAGATATAGATCACAAATTGGGTTGATCCTAGGTAAGAAATAGATCATCCAATATTAGAAAGAGAATTTTGAAGAAACAGAAAAAGATGAAAGAGATTTGGGGAGAGAGTATTTGGAGCCAAAAATTGAAAATCAAAATTTTCCAAAATGGGTGGTGTAGCTCTCAGCCAAGAGGCTGATTTAAAGTACTGATTGGCCTTCAAAAATAATGTATTATGTCTATAATTGTGTCTGTATATATTAACTAACTAGTCACTTAATTTGGTTATGTATAAATACACAAATATGTATAGCCAAGAGATGAGAGAAAGTGGTTTGATGTGTTTGTGTTTGTGAGTGATGTGTGTATTTCATAAAAATAAATGAAACAATACAAAATTAAGTTTTCCAAATAGAGTGGAACATGGAGTGTTGAACTTAATGAAAAATGTAATATCAAAGAAAGTTGAGAGACGAGTGGGACAAAGCTTTATGTATGTGCAATTTGTGTGTGTGTGTGTGTGTTGGGCGCTGTGTTGGTAGCCAAAACAAAAGATGAAATAGAATAATGAAAACTCAAGTCTTTCCTTGGTTAGGTTAGACATGAGCGTTGAGGTGTCCAGTCCTTAGAGATTAGAGGGTAGGTATTGGTGTGTAAGCAGGTGTTTGACAAATAAACTCAAATGAGGTGGTTTCGGATGAACTCATGTATGCAATTATACACATGCATATATGTTTATTTTATTTATGTATATATATGTGTGTGTGTGTATTCATTTAGGATGAACTCATGTATGCAATTATACACATGCATGTATGTTTGTTTTATATATATATATATATGTATATATATTCTTTTTCGGACAAATGTTACTATTAGTCCATCAAGTTTGTCGTTAAAAATACTTTAGTCCCCAAACTATGATTCTTGACTTTACAGTTCCTAAACTAATAAATTCGTTCTAAGTTAGTCCCTCAGCCGATATTCTGGGGAGAAATTGGCCAGAATAATGCAGGTGCACTGTGCGTGCTACTTTTATGAGGGCTTTTTGGTCAATTTAATGTTTTTAGTTTTAGTTTAGTCCCCAAACTTTTAAAAACTGATACTTTAGTCCCTTTTTTGGATTACATAACATATTTTGGTAGGAAAATCTACTATTCATTGCCACAAAAAATTTACCACCTTTTTCAGCTACTGTTTCTAATGACAAACTTGAGGGACTGATAGTGACATTTGCCATTCTCTTTCTATGTAACTACCCATATAGATATGTATATAGTATGGGTGAGTATATATATTTAAATATAAGTAGAAGTATGGAGTTTTATAACTGAGAATATGGAATTCCAGTATATCTAGGATTTTATTACTTGAATTCCAAAATTTGATATTAGGCCCAAATTGATGTACTAAAATAATTATGAAACAAAATTTACAATATGCGGCTAGGTCGAATTTTCATTTGAAATGGGTCAAAATCAATAATTGGTGCTAAAAAATCAAAATAATGAAAATTCGAGGTGTTACATAATGTATATTTTAGGTTGCAGAAGAAGGAACTTGGACACCTGCCTAGACCTATTAAATCGTTTATGTACACACATTCATCTCTAAATAACAAGGGTGGACAAAAATGGGTAAACAAGTGTGTCGAATGCTTATATGAGTTATCTAGTACATAAAAAAATCTAAGAGTGTACCAAGTATTTTTAGTAATTATGTTATAGATATTAACTTGTTTATTATGTGTATTTTATAAAACATGTTCAAAGAAAGATAGGATTCATTATCAAGTCAAAGTTCCAAGGAAAGAGATGAAGGTTCTGAACCAAATATGTGATGTGAGCTATAGGTGCAATTATTTATTGATCAACTTAATATTTGTTATTCTAAACACTATAATTGTTATTTGTCAATATTAATTAATGCTGTTTCATTCATTTAGGTATGGGCAGAGACAATGGATGAAGCAAAGAACGGTCGAGTTTACAATCTTGGAGGTTAGGCTTCATTTTTTAAAATGTACCTGATCCTCTTCTAGGGGATATTGGAGACAATTTGTAGCACATCAAAAAATTGTTGAGAAAATTATAATACTTGAGAAAGAAGTTGTGAGTTTATTACCAAAAATCAAAAGCTAAATAAAAATGTCGATTTGATCGTCACAATTACAGAGCATTCAGCAATTTTCTTAGAGTTTGTAGCATTGTAAACCGCCTGTCCTATAACATCCACATGCTTACACCACATGCCCATTCCCTCCACATGCTTCATATATATACCCTCCAACACCTCATCCATCTCCATATCAACTATTGAGATATGGTTTCCTGCTTCCTTCATATACATCTCGTTTCGAGGTACCTTATAATGTACCATCTTTATATAGATCTTAATCAAAATAAACAAGAAAATGATGATAGTGATGAAGAGGAGAATAGATTGATGTTATTGAAGTATGTAGAGAATTATGGATAAGTGTTGTTGAAATATGTCCAACTGTTTATGTTGTTAGAGAATTATTAGTCAATATTATTTCTATTGTTGTTGAACAATTATGGAAGATATTTTGTTATCGAAAAATTTTTGCTAGTGTTGTCAAATTAATCAAAAATTGATACTTGTTTCATATTACATGATGTTTTTAATAAGTTTGAATATATCGTTTGATACAGGATTTATTTTGAGATAAAATTGAAATTAAAATAATTTTTTAAGTGTTGCAAAATTTATAATAAAAAAATCCATCACAAAATAAGTTGAATAAAACTAAAAATCTACATTAGTTCCATCACAAAAAAGTGCAGAAAAAATAGTATTTAGAGGGTGTTTGGCTAAGCTTATAAGCTCTCCTAAACATCTTATAAGATGTTTAGGAGCTTATAAGCTCTTAAAAAAAAGTTAGCTCAGCCCAATTTTTTTCTAAAAATCTTATCAGCTCCATGGTCTTAGTTTTTTAAATGACAAAATTGCCCTCCAATAAATTATTTGAGAAAGAGAAAACCCTTATTTTAGAAAATTTATCTGCCTCTGAGAATGGTTCGCTTTTCCCTCTTTGAAATCTGAATCCCGCTGCTTCTCCATCTCCATTTCAAAAGCCCACGTCGGAATCGAAGACTGATTCCAGAACGAAGGCCAACACCAGAACCACCACCAAAGGTAATATGTTCAATTATCTTTGTGGACGATGGATTTATAGTAAGCAACGTTCTAATTTGCTTGTTCCTTCATTTTGATTCGTTTCTTCAATCCAGTTGTTTAGTTGAGGTCCTTTATTGCATCTCTTGAGATTGGAGGACGGATATTTTGTCATATCTTTTGCGGGTTTGTCTCATTGTGGTAGGAGAGTTACATCAGCTTCTTTTGTTGACTGGATTCTGTTTTATGAGTTTCATCAGCTTATTTTTCAGATTTTTTGTTTGATATTTGTGATTCTGTTTCTTCTTATGTTTATTTGCTTTGGTGTTCTTATGGGTATGCATTTTTTTGTGTTTTAGATTTAATTTTTCTTTGTATTAAGTGGGTTCTCATTCTACCTTACATGGGTTCTTTTGCATCTGTCATCATCATTTTCGGAGCAATTTCTTTCTTATCTCCTGTGCTTCTCATACTAGGTTAGACAAGTAAAACTAATTAGCACTCAGAAGGTGTTCGATTTGACTAAGTTTATTTAGCACATTTTATAAACTCGCGCAACTGAAGTGATTCGATAAAATAAAATATTAAAATTACTTATTGAATCTGGAAAGTAACCAATAATGGAATTGCTCCCAATCGATATAACTCTTAGGCATCTGCAATTAGTCAAAGAGGTAAGGAAACTCAGTTTCGAAGACTCGAAGGTGAACTCATTTCCCTCTATGTCTAAAATCTCAAGGGACATTAACTCTCCAAGAGAGTTTGGAATTGGACCCGACAACTCATTAGCAGCTAAGTCTAAAATGGTGAGACTCAAAGCGTTTGAAATGGAATCTGCTATGGGGCCAATGAGATAGTTCTGTCCTAAATAAATTTCTCTAAGTCTAGGTAGTGTTTGGTCCATTGTTGATGCGAGTTGAGTATCAAATACTTTGATTTATGCCAGAGTTTCATTTTGTTTAGAAATTTAGTAGATGACACTATACTCAAAGCAATTAGCAAATTTAGTAATTGTAGTTACTAAAACTTGAGTACCTCATGCTGAATTGAATCCTATATAAAGATTTTTAGAGAAACTTTACTGTTGAAATTATTGCTGATGATTGTTGACAGTGAAGCAAAAGGATTATAAGGATTGAACTTAACAATTTATTTAGGATCGATAAATGGGATATAAGCTTTAGTCCAAATATCTTATACCCTATAGTAAATAGAGGCTTATATTTCTCACTGTGAAGAAATGTTCATAATCTAAATTCCTTCTTGCGCTTGTGAGCTTCCTCATAGTAGTTGGGAGTTGCTTTTTATGTAATTGATATTAAGCAGACTTTATCACAAAAATGCTTGTCTCTGATTGCAAGATTATTGATTCAATAGATTTTGCCCTTTTGCCTATCTCAGCGTAATATGTATATCTGACATCAAATTAATTGGGTATGTTTTCAAAGAAAAATTAGAGGTTTAGTTATTCAGAGATCTGGAAGCAATATCATTTTGTACAGAGGATCTGATTACAAGTATCCATATTTTGACTTGTTAGAAAATTTCTGAGGGTATTTCACCTGTCAAAATATGCATATTGAAATTAGAAAAGATGCGAGTTTTTTGATAGAAAATCAAGCGTGTACTGTACCTGTAAACATGTTTTTGAGAATATTATATGATGTTCCTATGTTGCTTTGTGATTGTAAAAATGGTGAAACAAAATAGAATATCAAAAGTAGAAACTAAAGCAAAGATTACAAACTAACCATATGTAAGCCAATTTGTTTACTGAGACTTATGTTCTCTGGATTAGATTTCTCCTCTTGGCATGCATGCTTATGTGACAAAGACAAGGATGGCTGAACATTAATTGTGTCACTTTGAACCTCCCCTACATTAGTTGACTGTTCAAACTTGATTTTGTCGGAAGCTTGCATCATGTTCCCAGTCCCTATAGCTTGCATTTAGTCCATGTTCTGTTCGTAGAATAATTTATTGTTTATTTACAACTAAGTAAGGTACATGAGCCATATATCTTTATTTTGTTTATTTTTACTATGTTCTCTAGATGGAGAATCAAGACAAAAGAAATAAAGGATTGGCATTGAATGCAAATATTGGTAAGAATACAAGTAAGATTGTAAGTAAAACTAATGAAGCAAGTGAAGGACGATCCTCTGCAAGGTGGGATTCATTTTTATCTCTTAAGTTTATCGAGTTGTGCGAGGATGAAATAGGAAAAGGAATTAGGCCAAATAGCCACTTTAATGTCAATGGATGGAAAAACTTGGTTAGAAGATTTAATGAAGTTACTGGTAGAAGCTATGTATACAAGCAACTTAGAAATCATTGGGATAGGATGAAGAAAGAATGGATATTATTTAGGAAATTAATGCATCAGGAGACTGGAGTAGGTTGGAATCCCATTAAAAACTCGCTTGATGCTTCCGACGAATGGTGGGAACGAAAAATCAAAGTAATTTCTCGAACACAAATCTCATAAATAAGTTAATAGTTCATTTTATTTACTAAAATAAGGTTAATTGGGTATACCTTTTCTTGCAGGAAAACTCTGACTATAGCAAGTTTAGAAATAAGGATTTGTCTTTGATTTGGTTTTGATATGATACGTTGTTTTCTGATGTTGCTGCTATGGGAGAAAGAGCACGAGCACCAAGTCAAAAATCTGGGAATGAGATTGATAGTTATGAAGAAATGTTGGAGGATAATGGTTGTTCAAATAACCACAAAGAGGAACAAGTGCACATTGGCGATAGTGATGACACCAGAACATTGAAATATCTGATTATAATGTAAACTTTGGAACTAAGAAAACAAACAGTGTCAGTAATGAAGTTATGTTCCCATCTTTGGACAACATTAAAAGAAAATTTAGCAGTGAAAAAAGTAAAGGGAAAAAGAAGATTTCTAGGGCAGCTTCATTAAAGGAAGATATTCATTCCCTTTTACACTTTATGGCTAACAGAAACACTGATACCTCTGCACCATCAACAGAGATAACGATTGGTGCAGCAATCGAGCTGTTGAACAATGTTCCGAGAATAGCACTCCAAAGTGAACTTTGGAACTACTCACGGAACCTATTGAGCAAAAAAGAAATGCGAGAAGTGTTTGTTAGTCAACCCTGTCATGGGCCTCGTTTGTCGTGGCTAGAGTTTAACTATAATCAATTCAAGAAAAATTGTTGACCTGGTGATAGTTGAGATACTATAGTTGGACTAGTATATTTGATCATTAGATATGTTGGATCGGTTTTTGTTTAGTATTTTATTAGTTCATATTGAACTTTATTTTTTATGTTACAAGTTTTTAAATAGGTTTTTATATTGAAATTTTGTTCTTATATGTTTAACGACCAAGTTGGTGTGTGTGTGTGTCTCTCTCTCTCTCTCTCTCTCTCTCTCTCACACACACACACACACACAATTCTTAGAACATTTTGATATGTTTTGCATGTTCATTTATTTTATTTTTAAATCTCAATGCTTGTAGGTTGAGTACGCTAATAGAGCCTTGGGATATTAGAGATTTTCTTTCAATGAAACGTTGGGATATCTCAAATTGTATTTCAATTAGCTCAAATATTCCATATGATGGGGAAATGAGTGATATTAATGAAGATCAAGCTCAAAAAGATTTGAATTGGTGGACTTTGTGCCAAGTGACAACACGTAGTATTTTAACTTACTATGAGAACTATCTTTATAAGGTTCCATGCCAAACATCTACACGCACAGGTCATATGTTTCTAGAGGAGATACTGAATAGGCATGGAATAAGGTGTTATCAACCATTTCACCTTGAAAAATCAGTTTTTTTATATTTATGTCATGAAGTGACCCATAAGTATGGTCTTTATCCAACAAGAGGAATGTCTGTCTATGA
>JACFYI010003352.1:333435-346264 GCA_014898755.1 Handroanthus guayacan | reverse complement strand
CGTTAAATCGGCTTGTAATAGTTAATTAGTTGCTTATGTATCTTGAACAATTTCATTGACTTGATATGATATTTTGGGATTTTAGTTCGAATTGTTCACGTTAGTTTCTGCTTTTAGTTTTAGATTGTTTTTGTACGCGAGTACCGTCTCGGATCAGGAGGCGGAATGCTATAGTGACCCGGGGCATTACATGTATTTCATTTCTTTGAATTCTTTTAATGTTTTAAAATAATTTTTCCTAAGTCCAAGGTCCAACTTCCAATCCAATCGTTGAACCTATTCAATAATCGAATCTCTGTTCTTCGAATATGTTTGATATATGTGCTTGAATTGAACTCTATAAGTTCGTTTACATTCGTTCGTTTGCTCTAAACCTATATGCATAATAAGTTGGGCCTATGTAATTCTTAGGTGATTTGAGTTGGACAATATCGTATTATTAATTCGAACTCCTAGAATTCTTATTTGGAGGATAGCCTGGAGGAATTCTGGAGTTTAGAATTTCAAATGGTTATTTCGAAACACGCGATCAATCGTGTTTCAAAGTTTGATATGTGTGCAACTCGAGTGGCCATTAGAGTATGCAAATTGGAGGGATAAGGTTTACGTTTTGTTGAGGTTATAAGGGTGATAAACCTACCGAATGTTCGTTTCTATCTTATATGTTTGATAACGTGAATTTGTTAGAAATTTTGAAACTTCTATTTTGTTATAATGCTTTGTTCATCTCTTTGCCTTGCCTAACATTCATGGCTTGATTTCATTTGCCTCTTCAACTTGATCTTATCTCCTTTGCCATCATTCCTATCTTATGCCACAAAACTCGCTGGGTCAGTGGACTCATGATTTCATGTTTTAAAATTTTATAGGTGCATAGTCGAAGTATGTAAGATTTGGTAAATCATGACATTACCATCTTTTGGATTTTGTGTATTTGGTTCTCTTATGTAAGATGAGAAATGTAGTATGAATGGTTTTAGTTCGAACAATCTTATGGTAGTTGGTTGAATAAATGGTTTGTAATGACAATTGAATACTCGATGTATTTAGCTTTGAATCTAATGAAATTTTTATGTTTACGTTTTAGTTAGTTTCTGCTGTTGGGTTTTAGGTTATGAATGAGTTGTTAGATTTTCTATTTTTTAAAATTTTTAGTTAGTTCGTCTGCGAGTAGCGTCCCAAGGTTTAGTGTTTGTATGTTCGTTCATTATTCTGGGATCCCGAGGTGCTATAGATGGTATCAGAGCCAGATTAAGGAAGCTTGGGAGCTTAGATCCGTAGTATTTTGCCTTTTATGTTCATTCCATTACTAACTTGTTCGCTCATGATCCTTGTATCATCGATGGACAAGGGAAAGAACTCGAGTCACGTCGGAGTTAGATCTTTTTGGAAAAAAAAATTTCTTTGGACTTAAGTCGTAAGGTGGACTAAATTAAGTTGGGATCATTTGGTATAATGAATGACGCCTAAATGTATCGGATTGCAATTGGGAGGCCTACCAATTTGTGAACCGCTATATTTATGTATTAGTCATTTGATTTTAGAAAGGTGATGTAGGTGCAAATGTGTTGTTGTTTTGCTTTGGGTGAAATGTCGACCCTAGCGACCCTAGGAAGAAATAAATGAATTAATTTCCTATGTGCGCCTTGAATTGAGTTTTGGGAATATGGCCATTATAAGATTTATCCATCAGTGGGTATATATTCAAGAACCATGGAACTTTATAAGAACCTTTTTATTTGAAACATAGAATCTTGCCTATATGCGAATCATATCCTTATGTTTTCATCATACATGCTACAAACCAAGGAATTTTATTAAGACCTCGTCGGGTATTGTTTGAGGAATTATGGGTACCCGAGATGCCCAATAATATGAAAAATGCAATACCTCGAATAGGAAGCACGAGACTCGTCACCTCCTACACTACACGAACCTTGTCGTTGCACATCCCCTAGGAATGAGTTAGCCGCTGATCAACTCTTCACTCTCCTATAACAAGTATTAGATCAAGGACAACAACGAGTAAATGAGGGACGAAGATAGGAGGAGAAATCTAACGATAAAATGTTAGTGAGATTTCTAAGATTCAATCCACCCAGGTTCAATGGTGAACCTGATGACCAAAAAGCATAGTTTTGGTTAGCCCAGGTGAAGAAGCCTTTTAAGGTGTTGAACCATATTGATACAGAAAGTAAAATATGCCACCTACTTGTTTGAAGGGGCAGCTTATCACTGATGGTCGATTGTGGAAAGGAAATGGGAAAGAAATGGAGTCGAGGGAACTTGGGAAGATTCTCGAGCCGAGTTTTTAAAGAAATATACCCCTCAAGTAGTCAAGGATTTGGGGGAAGAAGGAGTGGACCCCACGCAGGTCGTGGAAGGTAAGATTTTAATTCAGAATTTTATTTGCAAAGCTTTATTTGACCCTAGTGCTACGCACTCTTTCATTTTAAATATATGTGCTAAGAAATTGGATCTAAATCCCGAACTTATGGAAACATCTTATGAAGTACATACTCCCATAGGTGATTGTTATGAGACTAGGGTAAGATACCCTATATGTCTTGTGGTCATAGATAACCAGAACTTTAGCACAGATCTTATAGAATTGCCAATTCAAGATTATGACCTCATTTTAGGAAGGACTGGCTTTACCAGCATCAAGCTGTTGTAGACTGTTTTGCTAAAATAGTCAAGTTGGGTACCGGAGCTAGGATAGGTACTTATAGCACAGCCGAAAATAATGTTATACCTACTATTTCGGCAATAAAGGCCAGAACAATCATCAAAAAAGGGGGGACAAGGATTTCTGGCCTACTTGATAAATAAGCCTTAGGATAAAGTGGAGTTGAAAGATGTTAAAGTGGTGAATGAATTTCCTGAGATGTTCCCAAAAGAGTTAAATTCGTTACCCCCTAATAGAGAGATTGGGTTTGTGATTAAAACTATCCCTGAGATAGCGCCATTCTCTAAGACCCCTTACAGAATGGCACCAGCAGAACTGAAGGAACTTGAGGAACAGTCATAAGAACTGCTGGATAAGGATTTTATCCAACTGAGCTCATCACCTGGGGGAGCTCCAATCTTATTTGTAAAGGAAAAAAATGGGTCATTGAGAATGTGCATCGATTACAGAGAATTGAATAAGGTGATCGTCAAGAATAAATATCCCTTACTCCATATAAACGAGCAGTTTGATCATTTTCAGGGATCTACCGTCTATTCTAAGTTGGATTTGAGGCAGGGGTATTATCAGTTAAAAATACGAGAAGCAGATATATAAAAAACTGTATTTAATTCCCGATATGGACATTTTGAGTTTGCAGTTATGCCATTTGGATTAACAAATGCTCCTACAAGATTTATGGATATGATGCATCGAGTGTTTTATCCATACCTCGATTGTTTTGTAGTAATATTCATAGATGACATCTTGGTCTATTCGAAGTCAGAGGAAGAACATGAAGGACATTTAAGAATTGTTATTCAAACATTAAAAGAACATAAACTCTACGTCAAATTCAGCAAATGTGAATTTTGTCTGAAGAGAGTGACTTTTCTGGGTCACATAACATCTCAAAATGGATTGGAAGTGGACCCAGACAAGGTTAAGGCGATTAATAACTAGAAAAGACCTGAGACTGTCACAGAAGTAAGGAGTTTTCTAGGTTTAGTTGGATATTACAAAAAATTTATCCAGAACTTTTCTAAGTTGGTTGGACCACTTATGAAACTGACCCAAAAAGATCGACGCTTTGATTGGGATCGGAAGTGTGAGGAGAGTTTATTGCAGCTTAAGAAAAGATTGATAATAGCTCTAGTACTCGCACAACCGGATGGGTCAGAAGAATTTACTTTTTATACAAATGCCTCGAAAGAAGGATTGGGATGTGTACTAATGTAGAAAGGCAAAGTGATTCCGTACGCATCAAGAAAATTAAAGAATCATGAGTTAAACTACCCTACTCATGATTTAGAATTGGCAGCAATTATCTTTGCCTTAGCAAAATGGTATCACTACTTGTATGGGGCTAAGATTGAAGTATTTTTAGACCACAAGAGCCTGAGATATAGTTTCAGTCAGAGAAACTTAAATCTCAGGCAATGGCATTGGATGGAATTCCTGGAGGATTATAATTTTTCAATCACTTACCATCCAGGAAAAGCCAATGTAGTTGCAGATCCTTTGAGTCGGAAAGAAAAGATAGCAAATTTGATCACCTACCCAGAACTATTAAGTGAAATCTTGAAAGCCCAAGGAGAAAATGCTTGGGTTCAGAAGTTTAAAGATAAGATGAAACCTGATTTTAGGATTAACACAGATGGATTATTATAGTTTAGAAAGCGGATATGTATTCCTACAGTAATAGAGAAAGAGTATTATCCGCAGTACATCAATCTAAGTTTTCGATGCACCCTAGAGGGACGAAAATATATTAGGATCTCAAACAAAAATTCTAGTGGAAAGGTATGAAGAAGGATGTAGCTGAGTACATCCAGAAATATCTAGCCTGTCAATTGGTAAAAGCAGAGCACCAAAGATTGTCTGAAAAATTACAACAGCTCCCGATCCCAGAATGGAAATAGGATCAGATCACCATGGATTTCATGACAGGTTTACCTGTTGTACACGGAGGATACGATAGTATCTAGGTTTTTGTAGATAGGCTTATAAAGTCAGCACACTTTCTGCCCGTCAAAACCCAGTACAATGTTGAGAAACTTGCTGAGATATACCTTAAGGATATAATATGGTTACATGGAATACCTCAAAGTATTGTCTCCGATGAGATCCAAAATTTACGGCGAGACTGTTGAAAAGCATGCAAGGACATTTGGGGATAGAGTTACTCTTCAGCACTGTTGCTCATCCCCAGACTGATGGCTAGTCTGAAAGAGTGATACAAATTCTGGAAGACATGCTGAGGGCATATATTCTAAATTTTTCTGGAAATTGGGATAGGCATCTGCCGTTGGTAGAGTTTGCCTATAATAATAACTATCAAGCCACCATCCAGATAGCACCGTACGAAGCACTATACGGTAGAAGATGTAGATCACCTATTCACTGGGATTTAGATAAAGTCAGGAACACGTAATGTAAGGAAAATGAAGCCCTGCGGCCTGAATTGATACAAGAAGCGATAGACAAGGTCTAAGTCATCAAGAAAAATATAAAAACGACTCAGGATCTCCAGAAACGCTATGCCAACAAGAGAAAGAAAGATTTGGAATTTAGCGTTAGATACAAAGTGTTTCTGAAAGTCGCTCCGCAGAAGGGGATCCAAAAAAATGGACAAAAGTGGAAAACTAAACCCAAAACTTACGGGATCCTTCGAAATCATCGAGCGGATCGGTCCTATAGCTCATCGCTTAGATCTCCCACCAAACCTAACTGGGATTCACAATGTATTCCACGTCTTCCAATTACGAAAATACTACTCTGATCCTTCTCATATCATTGAACACTTTGATGTTTCACTTCAAAGTGACCTTACATATGTAGAGCAACCCGTGCGCATCCTAGATTATTAAGTTCGTGAGCTTAGGAATCGTAGGATGCCTCAGGTTAAAGTACTTTGGAGAAATAAAAAAGTAGAAGAAGCCACTTGGGAATGTGAGTATGAAATCAGGGACAAGTATCCTCATCTATTCGAATAAGGTATAAATCTGAGAACCAGATTCTCTTAAGGGAGAGAGAGTGTAACACCCCGAAAATTCCCTAATTAATAAATCTAACTCACCATTTTTCAAACGATAAATCGGTTTTGAACTCTCAAAAATTATTTTAATATCAAAATAATTTCTTTACATCCAAAAAATTTTTCTAACTTACGAAACTTCATTTACGCCCCGTTTTGGCCCAAACGAACCCAAATTTTGGCCCAATTAAGCCCAATTTTTAGCCCAAATTATAATTTGTTCAAAAAAAATACAGAAAATCAGATTTGATTTTCTGAAAGATGCAGTCGAAATTCTCCAAGATTTGAGGGATCTTACCACATTTTTTTATTGGAAAATTCTATTGGCCAATTGATTCCACATCAATTCAATTACAAAAGGGAGAAATTGGAGAGAAAAGTTACTTCTTCTCCTCACAAAATTCTGCAGAAATAGCAGCAACATCCCTTCCTCTCCACTCTCTCTTTCTCTCGGCATTCTACCACATACAGATATATATACACATACTTCTAGCTATTCTCTTAAAGAATCAAGAAGAAGATAAGGGATTTAGGGGTATACATTTCCTCAGTAAGTGTTGGTAAGCAAGATTTAAGCTCTTGTGAGCTCTTTAACTATTTCTTTGGTTAAACTAAGTTTGATGATCAAATCACTAAAGTGAGTTCTTGTATTTTAGATGTTTCCACTTGAAATCTTGGATCTTTAATCATAAAAAAAAAAAAAAATCTAAGTTTAGGACAAATGTGAGTATTGTGGCTTTCCTTCCCTCTCTAATCAATTTTTGTTGGCTATTGATTGGCTATGTTAGTTATGTTCAAGTTTTGTATGAAATATGCTCATTTTTATTTTCCATATTTGATTATCATGATCTTGAGCATATATTTCCTTGATATGAGAACCCAAGGAGGACTTGAACATCTTATAATCATTCCCTTAGCTTGGAAATGGATTTGGACCGAGGACCGATGGATAAACCAAAACTAACTTCGAAAATCGGTTTATAAACTCATCGTTACACATTTTGTAAAAATTGGTAATAAAAAAATTGAAACTACTACCTTGGAATCTAAAAATGGAGTTTTTAGAAGCCTATTGGAAAAACTAAAAAGTTGGGATAAAAAAAAAAAAAAAAAAAAACTGAAACTGAATAAAAATAAAAGTTTAATAAAAATTGAATTTTTGTCACTTTCTTTAATTTTTAAAATTTTTTAAGCTTAGATTTTAATAGAACTTGCTTTAAAAAAAGTGTTGGAAAAATTCTGAGGTTTTAAAAAAAAAAAGTAAAATAAAATTTTGGGCACTTGGGCGCCCTAGTGCCCAAAGGTCAATGGCTTCGGCCACTGACGGGCGCTCAAGCACCTAAACGGGCGTCCCAGTGCCCGTATTCCAGTAGCTAACTTCATATTTAGCACCTGAGCACCCAAACTCGAGACAATTTCCATTGTGTAGGCGCTCGAGCACCCAACTGAGGGCTCCAGCGCCCATTCTAGTGGCAAAATCGTGACGTTTTGACCTCATTTATCAAATCCAAGTCTTGTATTTCATTTCTTTGAATTCTTTTAATGTTTAAAAATAATTTTTCCTAAGTCCGAGGTCCAATTTCTAATCCAATCGTTGAACCTATTCAATAATCGAATCTCTGTTCTTTGAATATGTTTGATATATGTGCTTGAATTGAACTTTATAAGTTCGTTTACATTCGTTCGTTTGCTCTAAATCTATATGCATGATAAGTTGGGTCCTAGATAATTCTTAGGTGATTTGAGTTGGGCAATTTCATATTATTAATTCGAACTCCTGGAATTCTTGTTCGGGGGATAGCCAGGAGGAATTCTGGAGTTTAGAATTCCAAACGGTTATTCTGAAACATGTGGTTGATCGTATTTCGAAGTTTGATATGTGTGCAATTCAAGTGGCCACTGGAGTATGCAAATTGGAGGGATAAGGTTTATGTTTTGATGAAGTTATAAGGGTGATAGACCTACCAAATGTTCGTTTCTGCCTTATATGTTTGATAACGTGAATGTGTTAGAAATTTTGAAACTTCTATTTCATTATAATGCTTTGTTCATCTCTTTTCGTTGCCTAACACATTCATGGCATGATTTCATTTGTCTCTTGAACTTGATCTTATCTCCATTGCCATCATTCCTATCTTATGCCACAAAATTCGTTGGGTCAGTGGACTCATGATTTCATGTTTTAAAATGTTATAGGTGCATAGCCAAAGTATGTAAAATTTGGTGAATCATGACGTTACCATCTTTTGGATTTTGTGTATCTGGTTCTCTTATGTAAGATAAGAAATGTAGTATGAATGGTATTAGTTCGAACAATCTTATGGTAGTTGGTTGAACAAATGAGTTGTAATGACAATTGAATACTCGACGTATTTAGGTTTGAATCTAATAAAATTTTTATGTTTACGTTTTAGTTAGTTTCTGCTATTGGGTTTTAGGTTATGAATGAGTTGTTGGATTTTCTATTTTTTAAAATTTTTAGTTAGTTTGTCCGCGAGTAGCATTCCGAGGTTCAGTGTTTGTATGTCCGTTCGTTATTTCAGGATCCTGAGGTGCTACAAATCTCTCTCTAGGTGCAATTCAATATGAATTGCACTTTTTTTGGGTGCCATTTTCTTGTAATTTTTTTATTTTGTTTATTTAATCCTAATTCAATTCACTAATTTTGGGTTGTTGTTGTTCAATAATTAGGTCAAGTAGGAGACATTCAAGGAAGTTGATTGCAAGGAGTATTTTATTATTTTATGTTGGATGAAAGATTAGCAGTAAAAAAGAATTGGAAAAGTTGGCAAAGTGTATTGCTCATAGGCATAACATGTTCCTAATTGTACGTATGTCTCGAAGAGAGAAAAATATTTCGATCATGTAATAGGGATGGAAAATACAAGACCTTAAGATCAAATATTGATGTGGAGAGCCAAAAATTTATGGGCACAAAGAAATACTAGTATGTTGAGAAGGCGAGGAGGAAAGTGAATGTGCATGACGATTGTCTGTATTAGACGGTGTTTATAACCACCATCCAGAAACGTATCACCATAGGCACTCATTAGTAGTAGAGTTAGCCAAGAGCAATATGAAACTACTAATATGTTGACTAAAAGTCATGTCAAACCGAAGGAGATTTTGTACAATATTAGGCGGGAGGATCTGACTATCAAAATCTCGTTGAAACATAATTATAATGTCAGAACTAAGATTAAGGTTGAAGCTAGGATAGTAGGTCATTTGTCCAGCAACTCATGCACTATATTTAAGAAAGTAATTATATTTAGTAGCACTATGCAGGTCCAGTTACGAACCAAATAATTGATTTTCTGTTTGCCTACCCGCGGTCCATCAAGCTATTGACACTGTTCTCATATGTATTGTTTATGTATTCTGCCTACAAAATGAAAAGGAACTATACAATTTTAATTTTATGTAGTCATTAATATTTCATGTCATGCATTGTGGTAATAAATTTTTTTTAATATTTCACAACTTTTTAATATTTTCTTATGTAATAATAAGTATAGGATGCCTTTTTTAGAAATTATTGGAGTGGCCCCATGGGAAAAAAAACTTTAACGTTGCATTTGTGCTTGTGAGAAATGAGTGAGAGGAGCACTACCATTAGGCATTGAGAAATCTGAGGTCTCTGTTTGATTGAAATGTACGACCAAATGTTATTATGATGGATAGAGAGTTGGGCCTAATGAAGGCATTGGAACAAATTCCTAGAGTTATATAATCTACTCCATTTATTCCACATAAACAAAAATGTGGAGCTAAATGCAATAAAATTGATGGGTGGAATCAAAGGACTAGATTGCATTCTTTCATGAGGAGCTCCACATAAATATAAACATAAAAATAGAGGTAACAAAATTGATAAGTGGAATCAAGGGATTGAGTGTTGCATTCTCACGTGGGAGGTGGATCGGATTGGTGAATTCTCGATTAGTGGAGGAGTTCAAGATGAATTATCAAGAAATGTTGTGAGAGTACCAGGATAATGTTCAATTAATAACATCCTACAAGTGCCTTGGTTGGTGTACAAGGAAAGATTGTTTGTGCTTGGACCTATCGACTATTTCACCTCAGTAACATGAGGATGAATAGGTAGAATTCTTAATATGTAATTTATACAATACCTAAATTATTTAACCTTGGCCAATATGTAAATTCTAGTTTGGTTTTTGTGATCATTAGGGTGGAGGGTGCATATTCTTCACTAAAGAGTTGGTTTAATAGGTGATGACACTCTATGGACTCAGGTTGACTTCAACTTGAGTGTCAAATTAATGGCATATTGGTCGAATTCACAAATCCACCAATATTCAAAAGAATGTTATTTTGTACCCTTATTTCCAAAATTTAACAAGAGTCGTCACACATAAGGCTCTGAATAAGTTGGACCAAGAGCACAAGTTAAGACAGACTTCCAGAGAACAGTCAGATCCATAATTGTGCAGTTGTTATTTGAGATAGATCCATGGCCTTCAATCTTCACTGACGACGTCCATTGGTATAGCAACCCACGGATCATCTGAAAAAAAATTCAATTGCTAGAGATCCATTTGCTTGGGAATATACCTTCTTGAAGTTCACCATCGATTGATCTTTATCGAGATCAGAGAGAGGACATGGTTGTTCTTCATTAGGATTTAGTGTTCGTGGTTGTGCTTCTTCCAAATGGTTTGGTGAGGACTTATTTAGCAAGGTCATATGAAGTCATCATCGTTTGGAAGAGGTGATGGCAAGTCATTTGTTCCTTCTACCCTAGCAAAGAGCAATGTCAATAGACCTAATTTCAGTGAGTTTTACCTCAATTTACCATGCCACAATAACCTTCATGGCTTGATGTTATAGGCAATAGTAACTATACATGTGATGTATGGTTGATGTTGTTTATGGGTCTCAAGATTATTGGATGCAAGTTAGAAACAACCTGTACACTAAACTTTCTGTTGGTTTAATTTTCACAAAAATTTATTCAGGGGTGAAAACTATGGTAAGAAATACATTACTTGTATGATGTCATCACTATACCATTGAAGGAACAATAGTGCACGTCCTGAGAAATGGATGACATTATCAAACATGAGTTAGTGATAGCCACACGGTATAATCCAATGGTGATGGAGTTGTCAAGTGCCCAGAAAATGACTTAATTTGTCATTGGCATTGTGGTGGACGTCAATTAGTTATCATGTGTAATTCCTATGGCGTACATGGCATCTGCACGGCATTGCATTCTTCTATCTATACCTGTATGACGACTACTCCTTCCCACTAGATATTCTCCAGTAGCAAAGAAATCAAGACTACAGTGTTTGATACTTGGATAATTTTTTCACAAGCTAGTGCCGTTGTTGAAAACTAGCATCACCCAGAAAGTACTCGTATATATAGGCTTACACAAATTGTAAACATCTAAATGTTACTTGACATATTATAGATGTAATATAAAAAAAATAGATGAACAGTAAGGGATCAGAATGTCCTCCAACAAAGTTAAGTAACTTGACATTTGTTTTCCATCAGTATGGGATGTCATGCCCAACTATCGATACAAATACACAAAGGCTATTGCACCCCAAGCATATTGTGACACAACAGAAACATCTTGCAATAGTACGACGAACGTTGGGCTTCACCCGGTGTGTGAGGACTTGTCCACAAACAACAAAGTGTTGAGCAAATAAACCAAATATCCGATAGCACGTGAAATAGCTGTTGCTCTGAAAGAGTTGTTACAATGCAAAGCTTAGACAAACCAAGTTGTCTATAGCTAGGGGATTCAAGGTAGGGATAGCAACGGGTACATTTAGGTTAAGGTTAGCTCGCTCCAAGCCCAATCCCATAAAATCCCCTAACTCTGCTCACCCTCGCGTACCTGCTAAAATAAGATAAAAACAAAAATATATACATTACAATAATGTAAATAATAAATAGTATATATTATATTATATAGTATGATATATCACATGACGGGGTGGGTAAGCCCCATACCCTGACCTAAATCCATCGGGCTTGGAAAAAAAGCCCCAAACCCTGCTCATGCCCTGTTTTTTCAACCCTGACCCGCCATGTTCCGAGCTGGGTAACCTTGAGTTTGAGTCTTCACCCATCCCATTGCTATTCATAATTCAAAGATAATGTTTTCGCTATAGTAGCCACCTTGTCAGAATGGCTCATTGATATAGACACCGACGTGCTATCCACTAGTTGACCTAGAATGTAATGCACATTATGAAGAGTGGCTATCATTTCTTCGGAAGGCATGTGAAATGTGTACGTCTCGAGCTGCCACATCTCGATTAATGTACACAATAAAGAGATGTTATAATGTGTGAACATGCAGTTTCTCAAATGATAGAGACTGTTGTTATGTATAATCTGTCCCCCAGCATCCTCAGGGCCCCTCCACCTAGATAGGGCAAAATTCAAGACTGGCACTTCAATAAGCGTCGGTCCTATTAATAACATAGATATAAGGATATGGTAAGTATTAGTTAAATAGGCCTCCCAAATAAATCCAAAGAAAATAGAACAAAATGAATAAATTATTACCTCTCCCATGTCACATGTCTAATGCAACATGATCGTCAAAACTTGAAATCAAATCTATAACTATGGGTCCACCCAGTGTTAGGTCCTACAGAATGCAGGAGTCGAGGTCCACATCACCTTCCACCAGTGCTTGAGCCATATGTGCCTCCGTATCTCCCTCGTCCTTCTCGTCCATGGACTAGTCATATGTATTGCCCTAAAATCTCAAAGTAAATAGTCCCTGCCCAACATTGGCTCCACTGCTCGATGAGGAATATAAGTTTCCTATCCCAAAGTTGTATTATACTGTCCCATGGGGATCTTCGATATATTGTTACTCCTCCGGTCCTAGGTGCAACGCCTTGAGAATTCACCAAAATGAATTTATAAATCTTTATTTTTCAAACAACAAATCATTTTGACAGACATGAAAATTTTTCTTATAATCAAAATATTTTCTAACATCCAAAGAATTTTTCCTAACACCAAAAAATTCTCAATTCAATTTATATCCCTTTAATTTTCAAACAATAAATCATTTTCCTAACCATGAAAGATTTTCTTATAACTAAATATTTTTCTATATT
>JACFYI010003352.1:318632-329972 GCA_014898755.1 Handroanthus guayacan | reverse complement strand
CTAGGAGAATTCGGAGAACAAGTTGTTCGCTTAACCTACCTAGGTTCAAAGGCAAGCCCGACGATAAAATGATGGAACCATGGATGGGTGAAATGGAGAGAATTTTTCAAATACTAATTTACACGGAAGAGCAGCAAATAAAGTACGCCACTTTCCTTCTAGAAGAAGCTACGCATCATTGGCAGCGGATAGTAGCTCAATGCTGGGGAAGGAACGAAGATGAAGAAACTTAGAAAGAATGCAATGAGGAATTCTTGAAAAAATTTATCTCTCTAGTAATAAGGGATATAAGGGAAAGGAAATTTATGAACTTAATTCAAGGGTACCTTACGATGTCTAAGGACGAGGATAAATGCAATACGCAAACCCAGTGTGTATTATCCAATTTTATGGGTAATAAGAAAAGAAAGAAAAAGGTTTCTATAAGAAGAAACCAAAGATGGTGACCGAAAAATCAAACCCAACAGCAATCAATAAAGGCAAGGCTCCAGCTGCTACTAAGAAGAAAGGTTGCAACTTTTGCGAAGTCAACTCCCACATTGAGGACAAGTGTTGGAGGAAACTTGAAAGGTGCTTACTGTGCAAAAGCCCGTAGCATTGGGTAACGAATTTTCCCAAGGCACCGCAATGTGCTAGTTCTAGGACACAAAACTTCCAATAATGTAGAAAATGTCGTACCTCGACGGGAACCCCAAGGACTAATACCCCCTACACGTAATGAACCCTACTGGCAACCATTCTCGAGAAACGAGTTTGCAGCAGAACAGCTCTTCACTTTGCTACAACAAGTCTTAAATCAAGGATAGCAACGCGTAAATCAATGGCATGGGCAAGAAGAGAAGACGGAGCATAAAATGATGACATGATTCTTACGATTCAACCCACCCATGTTCAAGGAAAAACCAGATGACCAAAAAGCATAATTTTGCTTTATGGAGGTCAAGAAAATTTTTCGAGTACTAAATTACTCGGAATCGCAAAAAGTGAAGTACGCCACCTTTCATTTCGAAGAAGCGGCTCATCACTGGTAGCGAGTAATAGAACGAAAATGGAAAAGGGAAAAAGTTGAAGAAACATAGGAGGAATTCAGAACTGAATTCCTAAGAAAACACATCCCTCATGTGGTTAAAAATATGAGGGAAAAAAAATTTATGAATTTGGTTCAAGGGATGCTTACCGTAGCTAAATACGAGGCTGAATATAATATGCTAATTCAACATACACTGCACATTCTTGTGAATGAAGAGAAGCGAAGGAAAAGGTTTATCAAAGGCCTTAAGCCCAAATTGAGACGGTCCTTGGCTATCGGTCATCCCGCAAACTATGATGAGGTAATGGAAATGGCAATGGAGCTAGAGACAGAATTTCAAGAGCTTCGAAAAATTGATGAAAAGAAAAATGGGAGATGGTCAAGAAAATCTGACCAAGAAAAAGAAGAGAAAGGTTCCAATGGAAATGAACTTAAGACAAAGAACCCAGGGAACCCAGATAGTAAGGGCAAGGCACAAGTTACGGCAAGTAATGGAAAATGCGGGTTTTGTGGTGGTAAGTCACACACTGAGGATCAATGTTGGAAAAAGCATGGAACGTATCTGATTTGCGTAAGTGCTCAACACACCATTAAGAACTGCCTGTAGAACCGTAGGAATATGAAAAAGGGGATGCAAAACCAGCTGCAGCGGAGCATAGTAGGACGTCCCGAAGTTAAAGCTCGAGCCTATGCTCTAGGTGGGGAAGAAGAAGTAGACCCTACTCAGGTGAAAGAAGGTAGGATTCAAATCTAAAATTTATTTGCAAAGCATCGCTCGATATTGGTGCTACGTGGTCCTTTATTAAAACAAATAGATTTAACCCCTAAAAATAAGAAAACTCCTTATGAAGTTCACACATTAGTAGGATGTTATTTTGAGACTCGTATTAGATATCTACAATGCCTATTAACATTGAAATCTCATTCGTGCCTTAGATTTCTAGGCCTGAGAATTTAGGAATCATAGGATACCCCGAATTATGATCTCTCGAAAGAATCGGAAGTAAAAGAAATTACTTGAGAGTGTGAGAACAGGACGTGGGATAAATGTCCCCACTTAGTCGAGTAAAGATTTGAATCTGAAGACCAGATTTTTTTTTAGGGGGGAGATTGTAACACCCTAAAAATTCCTCTAAATGAATTTATAAACTTTTATTTTTCAAATGACAAATCGTTTTGACAAACATGAAAAATTTCCTTATAATCAAAATATTTTCTCACATCCGAAGAATTTTTCCTAACACCTAAAAATTCTCAATTGAATTTATAACCCTTTAATTTTCAAACGATAAATCATTTCTGCAAACCACAAAAGATTTTCTTATAACCAAATATTTTTCTACATTCGAAAAATTTTGCTTGCATCCAAAAATTTGCTCATGCATCATTCTAGCCCAAATGACCCAATTAAACCCAAAAATTGGCCCAAAATAATTTAAATCTTGACCCAAGTCTTCAACCCAATTCAAGACAATTCAGAGAGAGAGAGAGAAAGGAAGACAAGCTCGGCCAACTATCCCAAAAATCATAGGATTTTTCTCATCTACTTTGTACTACAATCTTCCACAGCAAGCTTTGGAAGAATTGAAGGCAAGGCCTCACGACTCTTCAAATTTGTTAATAAGTCTCTTTCTTCCTCTGTAAATAGAGCACTTAATGAAAGGAAAAATCTTGCTTTTACATTCGTCCACACATTTCTCTCTCTCTCTTACACACACCTTTCTTTACATAAAAGTGGAGATATATTTTCACTTAGAAAAATATATACACTTATATACATATTAATCTTTCAAGAACTGAGAAAAGATTTCATAGACAAAAGAGGAAAACTTTGGGGATTACTCTCTCTCATAGATCCAAACCATTGGTAAGTATTAGACATTAAATCATATGATATAAATATATATATATATATATATAGACTTGAGAAATGAAGAAGTGTGACTTAATGTTTATAAATAACTTTGGATTATTAGGTGTTTGGCTTGAGACTTGTGGACTTTTACCAATCCGATCATAGCTAAGGACTGGATGTAAGATTTATGGCTTGTTATTATTTCATTTTCTCGCAACATAATCTATTGAGCTTTTTTTTTATTATTTCTTGTGACATTTGTTGAACCTAAAAGCTCAAAATCCATATGAATGATACCTTGCACATCCTTATGAATATCATCCTTGATCATACATGAGTTTTGTGAAAATGGGAACTAGGACCAAGGAGAGATTATGGACGAAAATAAATATACGAAACCATGGACTTGTGATATTTTTTTTATATATAACTCTTGACAAATTTTATACTTGAATTTTAAAGTTTTCTCACAACAATATTTTTCTATAAAATCTGAAATCTTGTGACAAGAATTAAAGAAAATGGATTTATGGATTTATAACACTTTTTCTTAAAAATTTGTAAATTAAATTTGGAACTTAAATTTTTGGAAATATTGTTTTAAAATGTTCTTGCAAAAATTCTATTTTCCAATTGTGAAAAAAAAAAAAGTTACTGTTCATGATTACTATTTATCACGCGTGACCACGCATGAACAGTGTGCAGACGCACCTGGGATAGTAGCCTCGGGCCGTTCTCCGCGTCCACGCCCGTTTTTGTGCATGGATGTGCTCGTGGTAGAACCTAAACTTCTATTTTTAACATTTTCTTTTCAATGATTTGAAAATTTCAAAATGATTATTTCCTTAATCCAAGGTTCGAATCAAATGAATTTTGAATTTGACAGTTGTTACCGATTGATTTTCGTCCATATTTCACTTCTTTAAAATGTTTTAAAACTTCAAAATAATTTGTCCTAAGTCCCAGGTCCATTTTGTGTCGTTTGTTGAAATTATTCGTTACTTGAACATGAGCCCTCATGGGATTCATTATCTTGAATAAGTTCTGTTAGTCCTGAACCTAATGCATGTTAAACTAGGCCTTAGGAGCCTCAAGTGGTATCGGATTGGGCGATATTAGATCATCAGTCTAAACCCCTAAGAATTCCTGCACGTCGGTTGGTTTCGGAGGAATCCTAAAGGTAGGTTTCCAAATGAGCTAGTCTCGGAGGCACGCGGTTGACCATGCCTCACTTAATACTCTTGAGGGGCCACTCAAGAATGAGGGTTCTTATGGAGGAATAAGGTGAAATAAATGAATGTTAGGAGTAATAAGGGTGACAGATCCACCAAATAATTATCTTGGCCTTAAATATTTATTAACATGAATGTGATAGAATTGCTAAGTTAACTATTCGTTATGCTTGTTCTGAATATTACGATTTGTTATTGATATCACATTCATGGTTTGTTATCTCTATGCCCCTTTTTCAAATCTTTTGCTCTTTTTCCTATGCCATAAATCTTGTTGGGTCAGTGGACTCATGATTTTAGCAATTACTATATGTAGGAAATTAAATCCCAGGAATCACATAAAGGTTTTGAGGACTTGTGTTAGCATTTTGGAATTGATATTTGTAAATGTATCATATTTAGCTAGAATTTCTACGGATTCTGGAAGTAGTTGGGATGTACCTTTGGGATTTTATGGTGTATTTTGGAACTTAGGTTGTACTTGGAAAAAAGTTGGCCTGTAATTTCAAGTAATGTTCAAACAATGGATGTGTTATGAGCATGTTGTCATGGTTTTAGATGGTTTCGTTTGCTAGAGTAGCATCATGGACCTAGGGGTGGATGCTCTAAGATCCAGGGCATTACACTGGAAGTAAATAAACCTCAATCATTGAGTAGAGGTAGTGACATTGCAGCTTTGTAGATGACCCTTGTGATGAGTTGTGGTCGAGGGAGATGCAAGTAGCCTTATCATTGGGGCCCTCCCCCTAACATCTCTAGGAAAATCGGACATTTGAAACAATGAAAAAAAATGATAAAAAATTATTAAATTAATTACTAAACATAAATACACTTAACTTAATTATTTAAGTAATAAACATTAACTAAGGCGACTAAAGAATAATAAATGTTAAATAAATTCCTAATACAAGTTAGCTAAATTAGTTAAAAGTTAACTAGAATCATTACACAAAAGTGAAAAATATTAAATTAAAACAATACCTAAATTTTAATTAAATAATAATTAATTAACTAGGAATTATTTAACAATAACTAATTAAGTACACGACATCAAGCACTGACTAACTTAATCAATTAAATATTATTAAAAGTTAAAGACATCAAGATTAATATCAGACTAATAACTACAAATAAATTCACTAAAAATAATAAATTAACTAAAATTAGCTTTAAATTAATTCTTCTTTTGAATTTGCATCCTAGCATAACGAAAATTTTACTGACCTACGTTAAGTCTCCTAATCTTGCATCCGTCATTCATTTTTTTTCAAAAAATTTAAAATTTGCATCCAAAATGAACGCAGATCTACAATGCTTATGTTTTGCACAGATACAAGCACCCTTGAATTGTGTCCTCCATGGATACAAGTCTTTTAGGCTTGGGCAAATTTTGGGTGCAAGATGTCCGCCACTCAAGCTCTTTTTTTTTTTTTTTAATTTTTCTAAGCAAGATAAGCATAATTTAAATCATAAAAATGAAGAAAAACAGAGATTTAGACGTTGCCTTGTTTTTTGCTAGACTTTTGGTGTTGATTTGTAGGTGCTTTTTTAGTGTTTAGATTGAGTGAAGAGAGCCTGTATAAGAGAGAGTAGAAGGGAGAGAGAGGTTGGGGGTAGAGGTTAGTTTTGTTGGGTTAGGGATAAAATCGTCTTTGGCACCATGCATTTAGTAAAAATTGTCCTGCATCTAGTGTTTCAATGCGAATATACACATTCCAAATTAATTAAATTAATAAATGTAATTATTATGTTATTTTCTATATCTTACATTTTTAATAATGAATATTACTTGGATGGCCTTTGGTTGAAACCAATGTGATTTCTTTTTCTGTTATAAAAAACAAAGAACTTGAAAGTATACTAAATTTTCTGTATTGTCAGTATACTATTCTATGCTAACTAATACAAACAAATGAGATATCTAACCTAGGAGTCCTTTTTATTTGTTTTTTTAAAGTTGCATTTGAATGAAAATTGCCACTAGAAAGGTTGCTCACTGCACAAACACATTTCATTGGAAAATGTAAGCTAGACAGACAATACACACATTCACAATTGTTGAAACAAATATGCTAACAACAGTAATTTTTTTTCCTATAGTTGTATTCAGATTTTTTTTTTCACAAAATCATGTCTTTCCTTTCTAGTTAAGTAGCATGATTCATGTGCTATATATGGTATATTACTTAACTAGTTTAATCAAATTACTTGATATATTAAATTTTCACTCACGTGAAATTGATTTAACACATTATTGATATTTATCTGATAAGGGTGTTTCTGATAGGGTAATGCCTGGGAAACTAGGAGACCGTACCAAACCAAGAAGATTAGCCTAATCAAGGTAGTGTTACTTTTTCAGAGCAATCCAGTGACACAAGAAAAGTTTATAATGCTCATTGAGGTAGCCAACATTTAAAACTTTCTGATGCCCAAGTCAAGTTGAGCTATCAATGAGAGAAAACAGGTAAAGAGTGAAAGCTATTTGAGGTAAAAAAAAAAAAGCGCACATATAGCATTGATCATGCCAAGTATTTGCAATGGATGGAAACCAACAAATGGAGTGGTTGAAAAGACGAATTTGCCTTTTCTTACCATGGTAAAGATAATTTTTCCCCTACTGACGTCATAGTGTGGTCTTTTGTCAAGGCTAACAACAAAGTATGTAACTGATTGTAAGATAATGACGACCTGAATGGTAAGCCTACTCAATTGCACAGTAGGTACAACTGCATTTATGAGACTCTGCAACTGCATTAATAAAGGTCTGCGACGCCATTGAACAAGGATATGATAAACGTCTCTCATTCATCTTGCAAGTAGTTGAGCAAGCGACGTCGAATAAAGCACTTAGCTTATTTCAACATCAACAACCACCCTCAACGAGGTCCACTGTCAATGCCAATATATTGAAAGTGGAAAGTGATGGTCAAAAAATTAAAAATCATGACGCAATGGAAACCAAAAATTTTTATTCAACAATTGAACAATCACAATAATCACATCATCAACATAAAGCCATCACTAGGAATACTCTTATGCCATTAAAATTTGGATGAAGGAAGAAGTGATTGACCTTTTAAATCTCCGATAAGATGAAGATCTCTTCATGGATCTTTAGAAAAATTCTCCTCCAATGCTTTGATCAAGCTCCCGACTGAACTCATCTTCAACTCTTTGCACTTGATCCTTGATCTTGATTTTGAACTTTGATGCAATGAAGATCACTTTTTGATCTCCAAAAATTCATCATGGCTGAACATGTCCTCCATGTAGCAAGGCCGAAAATTGTCCAGGATCCTCCAAGGAAACTTGGCCAATTGCTCTCCATTACCATGAAATTGCGCTTCAATTGATCATCAACAATGGATCATGAATCTTGACTCAAAGATTCACACAAAGAGACCCCCGACTAGAAGTGTATCTAGCAGAAGTCCACACACCTCAATAGGTTATCATCACTTAGAGCCGTAGACATAGTTAGATAGTCTCGATTCTAATGGAGGATTTAGGAAAGAAAAAGGAGAAGAAGATTTGGAGAGGCATTAAACTAATTTTGGAGGGAAAAGTGAAAAGAAAATCAACCAACATTAGGGAATGAGGGGCAGCCACATAGGTTGTTTATAGCTAAGTTGTTTTGCCACTTGGCATGAAGATGTGGGAAGTTTTTAGACTCCTTTGCATTCCATGACACTTTTCACACCTCTCACATTCTTCTCCTCTACCATTGACTAAATAATTTTCAAGTAGGACATTGTTTAGGCTTTAATTAAAATCACTATTTTATTTTACCAAGTACTATCTATTTAAATTTAAATAGACTTTTTCGATTTAAATTTTTTTCCAAAGTTGAATTTCCACATGGCCCAATTAAATTAAACTCTGTTGATTTAATTGATCAAAATTAATTCTTTAATTTAAATGGGTCAACTTAAGTCTTTACGTTGACTTGATAATGTGGCCTAACTAAATTAACTCTTTCATTTAATTAAATGACCCCATTAAATTAACTATCTAATTTAATTAGATAATCCAATTAAATTAATTTAATTAGATGTCCCAAGTAAAATTAACTCCTTAATTTAATTGAACTAATTTAACTTATTAAATTAATTATATTAATTCAACTCATTAAATTAATCAAGTCATTTTTAGCTTATTAAATTAGTCAAGCAAGTCATCTATTTAAATTATCTAACACTCTAGATAATCTCTCAAATCCAGTTGTGATGATAATGAGGCTTTTGAGTGTGACCAATAAGTTCACCAACTAATTATACATGGCCCCACAACATTGGGCGATTTAATTAGTGAATTATAAAATTATCATTTCATTCAATTAAACTCCTTTAATTAACCACTTTTAAATTAATCTCAAAGTACCCAATCTCCTATGGGCATTGTCCAAGTCACACCCCATGTAGCCCAACCCATATGATGAAGTAATATAGTATCAACCTTTCACTTATGAGTACCATACATAGTTTGGAACACCTTTCGAAATTATCACACCACCTTGGCCGTTGCTTCTCCAAGTCGAGTATCATGGAAAACATAAGAGATCAACTTGCACCAGAAAATGAGCAAATGGTCATTTGTTGGTGGAACTCACAAATCTCCATGCTATAAGTCAAGGAAGCCTAATAATTGTCCCCAAGCACCCTATTGCTAGGTCTGGATAAGTATTAAAGTTTCAACACTTATACACATGTCAACCGTGGAACCTCAAGTCAAAAGATCAATTATATATATTGTCATAAGTTAGAGAATTTGCATCGCTAATAAGCAACTCCAACTACCTTATCGATTTCTCTAAAGTGAATTTGTTTTCTATCAAGCACCCATTAATGTGTACCGATGTCTCCACATCATTTGTATATGAAACGAGGCAAATCCCAATCCTTTGAACATAAGTCATTAGAGCAAGTCTATTGGATTCCAAGATGCCCTTGTGTTTTTAGATTATATGACTTGGAATATTTTAACATCAAGACCACATAAACTTGTTTTATGATTATCATCATATCTATGACCAAGTCCTGCAGTCTATTGTAATCTCGAAAACTTCATCCGAATGCATTGTACAAAAAAACAAAACCACATATGATGAAGTTGACAATTTATAAGCATATTGATCAACTAATCTTGTCTCACAAAAGAATAGTTTATGAGGCAATTCAATTGACTTGTTAGACACTATTCCAACATATACTGCTCGTGATCGACTTGAAGGCATTTGCACCAAAATAGTCTACTTATAGGCAGCCTGAAGAACACCATGGCATAACTAAACAATCAATCTTCAAAGTCAAGAGAGGTCAACATTGGTCTTTATGTCGAAGAGTTCGATATCTGATCGGTGAGGTCAAGTGCAACTTTGAGATCTGACGTGGCTTGAGTGGCATGATGTCACGACGTGCATGTTCGATATCTCCTTTATTACTACCCATAACATGAATCACTTTAAAATATTTTCATTTATATTATAAATAAGATCTAGTTAATTGATTGATCAACATTTGACAAATTTTTACTTAGTTAAACTAATTTTTCAACGGTATAGCAATGCAATTACTACTATACATGAACAACTAGTCTACTGTCCATTTTCAAAGCTCGTACTTCAAATATTAAAGGTGCTTTTTTTCCCTATGAAAGAACTTTTAGATATTACGTTCTTAGACTTAAATGTTTAGGCTTGACTTGCACAGGATATTGCGGCTTGCGGGCGAGTATGAAGAAAACACAACGATTAATTCGAAATTAAATCGAATCAAGCATAATAAGGTCACAAACCATAATTTAGATTTAGACATTTTCCTTTCTGCATATGTAAATTGTCTTCAAGGGTCTACATATTTAATAGGACTTCTTGCACTTTGCTACCTAAAAAAAATCAATTATAGCACTTTATCCCCTATAATTTTTATAATATTATCGTGCTTCTTGAAATCAAACTAAGTGTAGCACTTCCTCCCCAAAGCCAACTTTCTAATCACTTTTTGCCGGAATTTGATCACGTGTGTTGTATGTGCTCTTTCATCATCACTATTATTATTATTATTATTATTATTATTATTATTACCTTTTTCTTTTTTTTTTTTTTAGCACTTTGCCTCCTGAAAATTTCGAAAAAGCCCTTTATCCCCTAAAATTTTTGAAATTAAGTTGTGGCGCCTATACCAAAATAAGTAGTTCATGAAGGTGAAGATTAGGCCAAAACAAGAATTAAATGCAGCGGAAATAATAATTCATCAACATGAACAAGTGCCTAAAACTTCTTAGAATCCTCATATGAGCCTAGAATTTAGATTAGAGAAGAGGAAACCAACCTGATGCCACAAATTCAAGCTTGACTGAAAGTTGTGTTTCCAAAAACACCAATGCCGAAAGTTGGTCTCCTTCACTTGATCAACTTTTGATCTACTCCAAGCTTGATGGATTCAATCCTAATCTTGATCAAATCTTCAATTCTCCGATTGAATCTTCAAGAAACCGAAAAATTTCTCCAAATCTTGAAGAGGCCGTGAGCTATGCCATCAAGATGATCAACTTTTGATCTTCAAATCTCAAGTGGAATAACACCTCTAATGATAGATCCACTCTTCCTCTTTGATTATCACTCAGGATCTATAGTTAGAGACTAGATCTAAGTATGAATCTAAGAGAGAATTCGAGAGATGAAGAGAGAAAACTTGGAAGAAAAAATTTTTCAGATTTTTTATCTCAAATCTATGAGGTGGCCGAAAATTGTGTGTTATGTGAAAGGTGGTTATCACATGGTATTTAAAGTGTGATTCTTGCCAACTTGGATGCTTAGTTGGCAAGATAGTTTTGGAGAGAAGAATCTAAATTTTTCTCTTCAAAATATCTTAGCCTACATGGCATCCAAGTTGCAATCTATGTGGCATTTTAATTAACCATTTAATTAAAGTGCTACATAGATTCTAATTCACTTTAAATACCTAAAATTATTTCCCTCCTAATTTAATTTATCTTCTTGAATCTACTAATTCAACTATTGAAATTAATTAAATCAAGTTAATCATTAAGGGGGTGTTTGCAATTGCTTATGATAATCACTTATGTGATTATAGCTTATTTCTGATTATTTTTAGAGAAACTTACAGCAAAAGCTAATTTCCAAACACTCAAAAAGTGCTGTAAGCAGCTTATGGGTGCTGCAAGCTATTTTTCATTAAAATAAGTGATTATAATTCCAA